>CM062644.1:14771374-15037059 GCA_025617555.3 Puccinia polysora
AAAATCAGAAGTCATACAAGAGAAGAAGCATCCTGGATCTGAGCAAGTGCCAATTGATGAAGAGTGAGCAGTTTTCATATTCAGAGTGGGTGTACCGGGGAGCCAGTTTGTGAGTGTGTCAATTATGATCTATGATGGGTGGTGTGAAGACTGCGGGGTGAGTGGATGATCCAAAGAAAGAAAAACAGAGAAGAGAAGTGGAATGAAATGTGGGAGTTGAAGGAACACATGGATTGAGGAAAGAAGGTCAAAGACATTATTAGTCATTCAATAATTCAACACCCACCCTGGCTTTAACCTTCATGAATACAGGGCCCTACCTTGATATGATTCAGCTGATGTTGCAGTGAGATCCTTGAGACAGGCTTAGTAAGGAAGTTGGCTGGATTGGTTTTGGATTCAATGCATTTGAAGGCTATAGTGCCCTTCTTGACTTCTTCTTGGAGGAAGTGAAACTGCAGTTCCATGTGCTTGGTTCTGAAGGCAGCATGAGTGGTAGAATTGGTGGCTAGCTTGATGCAACCATTATTGTCTTCATGGAAAACAATAGGTTTCTTGATGAACGGGCCCTAGTACCTCTTCAACCAGTGCCTTGAACCACATGACCTCCTTGACTGCTTCCACCACTGCCTTATATTCTGCCTTGATGGTGGTGGAAAGCATGACCATTGGTTGTTTTTGGGATTTCCAATCAACAACATTTCCATTCCATAGGACAACCAACCCACTTATAGATCTTCTTGTGGTTGGAAAATTTTCCCAATCAGTGTTGTGGTGGCATTTGATAGACACAGATTGGTAACCGGTTGCGGCCTGCGCACTCAGCAATCAGTACAGACAGGATCAGTAGTTAGGCAGCCCGCTCAGCAACAAGTGCAAGGTTGCTCAGCATGGGGCCAGTACTGTGGGCTCAGCAGCAGCAACTGCATGCTCAGACGGCTCAAGAATTGGGATTGAGGATTGAATCCTGGGTACAGAAGGCATGTTAAGTGGGTAGAGTAAGCGCAGGGGGCTCCAAGTGGGGTGCCAAGGGCACCATGAGAAGGAAAAACCACACAGATTGTAATGGCGGTGGGCGGATGGATTTTGGGAAGCTACAGGTGGTCACAAGGGGTTCTGAGTAGGGTGCGGTATGCGCCATGAGAAGGACAAACCAGACAAATGTAGAGGTGCAAGCACTTGGGACAGGAGGATAGGGTTGGGTTAGGGTTTCTATTTCTCAGGGTTCTTTCTGGTCGTTGTTGGGTTGTATTTGTGCTTGTAATTAGGTTAGGGTGTGGGGAAGGTTACAATATCCTTCCCCACCGCGGGGCTAGGATGGAGGGGCATACCACCACAAAAGGAAGGAAGGAAGACATTCATCATCTCTCTTGTTAAAATACGTACGCACTTACGCGGGTGCTACGTATAAGTGTAATCCAAATGGGATGCACAAATGGGCCTCTGAGGCCCATTGGACACACACACGGACCATACGGGCCCATGTGGATGTTACAGAGTTGGGGAAACTGGCCTCAAAACGCGTGAAATAGACCCATTGGTACACGGGCCCTAACGGGCCCAATGGGGTATATGGGCAAATACGGCCAAATGGGCTTGTATGGGCATAATTGGGCCCAAGGTTTATTTTGGACATACTTGGCCAGACGGGCTGGCCCGCAAAAGTAGTCTTTTCTCACAATTTGGGCTTGGGGCGGCCCATTAGGGTTGCCGCCCGTGTCCCGGCCCGCTTGGGGCCGCTGCTCGCGTCGCGGCCCGTTCGGGGCCGCCTGTGTTCCTCGGCACGGCCCACGCGGGGCCCGACGGCCCGCGCGGGGCTGTTGCGCGGCCGAGGGATCCCGCGCGGTGCGATGCCGCGCGGGCCCGGCTGGTTGCAACCGGCGACCAGCGCCGCGGAGCCGGGGCTCGCGGCCCCGGCTCGCTCCCCCTCCCCTCGCTCGCCGTCGCGAGGGTGAGGGGGCAGGCTGGCTGGGTTGAACCAGCCAGCAACCGGCCGCAACGAGGCGGTCGGTCAGGGCAGGGGGGACCTGACCACCCCCTTGCCCCAGGAGGTGGCGGCGCCGGCCGCATGGTATGCGACCGGCAGGTGGGGGGGATTTCATCACCCCCCCGCCATCGTAGCGAACTAAGCGCAAAGGGGCGCTCTCCCCCCCCCCTTTACCAAGGGGGAGGAGCGATGGGCCTGGGGGGACCTGACCACCTCCCAGGCCAACTTTCTGTGACGACGCCCTGGGGGGTATTGACCCCCAGGGCCCCTGGTGAGGGGATTTGACCGCCCCCACCAGGGATTTGTAAGAGATAGAGGGGGGGACAGCATGTCCGCTGGTCACACCCCCCCCATGTGAGGTTGAAACCGGACCCAGGTGAGCCCTGGGTCCCACCTGGCCCATTTCAGGGGCCAGGGGCTGGATGCATGAGGCAACCAGCCCGTAACAGGGGTAATGATGCCATCAGGGCCGGTTGTAATAGACAACCAACTAAGGGACTGAACAGCAATGGGCTGGTTCAGCCCCGTAACGGTGGAAACACAAGAATGGACCGGAATAGTCTGGTTGTAAGGGTTCAGGGACTAATGCCATGTGGGCTGATGAAGTCCAAACCAAGTAACAAGGCCTGTAGAGCCTGTAGAGCTCTTTTGGGGCGGAAAATTTGCCCTTTGGCTTGTTGTATTATGGGCTCACAAGAGGCCAATCTTTTGTACTTAAGGAGCTCTTCTCCCTGCTGTTTTCCATCATTCATTCATCATCCAATCAAATTCATCCAACATATTGCCCCATTGTGAGAGCCCCATTAGCCATTATTGACACACAGTGTCCAGCATTTTTTTTGCTTTAAATACTGCTCATTTGCCTAAGCTAATTGCTGGCCATAATTCTAACACATTATCAGTACCAACATCATCATTACTTCCAAGCCATCTAGACCTTTGTACCTTACTTTGGAGAACCTCAAAGACCTCAAGTTTTCCAAGAAGATGTCCTATATCCCTGATGTTAGCTCTACCAAAATAGTTCTGAATAGTCAGAACTATAATGCTTGGGCTGTCCTTATGGATAGTGAGCTGGATAACATCTGCTGTGGGGAAATTATGGATGCAGATGACATTCTGATCAGTTCAGAAGTGGAGAAGAAGTCTTACCATCTGATCCTTAGGCATCTTGATGAGAATCATGTGACATGGGTTGCTGATACTCTTAGGGAAGATGAGAGGAGGAGGGGCAGCATCCTTTGGAAGCTGCTTAAGTCCAAGTATGCTGGTGATTCTGTTCACCAGAAGGGTATAGCCTTTAATAAACTGTTCAAGTTACAATATTCGAATTGTAAACAGTTTGTGGCAGAGGCTAGGTCTAGTATAGCCAAGTTCAAGTCATCTGGACTTAACATGGATCCAGAGTGTTTGTCACTCTTAATTCTTCAAAAGCTGCCAAAAGAGTTTGATTCCTTAGTCAGAATCATTTCTCAATTGGATCCTCTTCCTGGGGAGGAGGATGTGCTTAAAAGGATTGAAAAGGATGACCTTCAATTCAAGATTAAGGGGGGTTCTGGAACAGCCCTAGTTGGAAAGACTGGAAAATCTCGCAAGAAGGCAAAAAAGGATTTGTCCAAGGTCTTATGTTACAATTGTCAGAATAAGGGTCACTATGCTAAGGACTGCAAGGAGGCCAAGAAAAGGAAGAAGTCCGAAGGGAATGACAAGGAGGTCAATCTCACAACTGAAAACGTTGCAATGGTGGCGTTGGATGCTCCAATTGAAGAGGCTGTTGTGGAAGAAGGTCCCAACAAGAAGGCCAAAATCAATGAGGATCAAGAAATGGACTTGATTGATTATGAAGTGAGTAATCTTAACCTCAAAGATAAGAACTTATCAGTGACTGATAAAGCTTCTTTCCTACTAGGAGGATTGAAGGAGGATGTTCTTGTTTTGATCGATTCTGGTTGTACAGATCACATGTTTTTTGAACCAAATTTATTTTCAAATCTTAGTGATTATGATGGGGTTGTAAATATTGGTCAGAAAGGCAGAACAATTCAGATTAAAGGAATTGGAAAAGTTATTCTTGCAAATCAACTAGGTTTCCAAATTACTTTTGATAAAGTGTTCTATGTACCAGAGTTGCCTTACAACCTTGTGTCTCTTGGGGTGTTATGGAAAAAAGGTTTCCAAATTCGTTATCTTAAAGGAGATAGGTTTGTTATTGATATGAATGGGAGAACTGTTCTTAGTGGACAAGTTCGGAATAAGCTTCTGTGTGCAAGCTTGTTCAAATTCTCAGCTCTGAGCACTGTTTCTCACAATAGAAGTGGCCATAAGGTAAAGGACAGCAACTGTGAGAGTTGTACCTTGGGGGCTAAGACTAGAAATGTGTTCTCTAAAAGTAGAGATCACACAGATGTTCCTAGAGAGGAATTTTCCCTTGATTTGGCAGGGCCATTCACTCCAGAGTCCCTTGGTGGGGCAAGATACTTCATCAATTTAGTTGATACTGCAACTAATTATGTTTGGGTTAAACCAATTTGATCTAAGGATCAGACCACAGAGGAGGTTTCTGTAATCTTCAAAGTCTGGAAACAGAATGGTCTGATGAAGGAGATCAAGAGGGTTATTACCAATGGAGGGGGTGAATTCGTGAGTAAAGATTTTGGGAGGCTGTTGAAAGATTATGGTATCATTCATATAGTCACTACTGCAAGTACTCCACAAAATAATGGAATAGTTGAGAGAATGAATAGGACTTTACTGGACAAAGTCAGAACTATTATGTCTCAATCTGGTCTGCCAAAGTTCTTATGGGCTGAGTTGATGTGCACGGTGTGTCTGTTGCACAACATTGTAAGTGTTAATGGGAAGTGCCCCCATTATCAGTTTTGGAAGTTGTACCCCAAAACATCACACCTAAGAACAATTGGTTGCTTGGTGTATTATAGTGTCCACCATAATGAAATGGTCGGAAAATTAGACCCTAGAGCCAGAACAGGGGCACTTGTAGGCTATGATTTAATAAGTAAATCTTATAGGATCTATTGTCCAGGGACAAGAAAGGTTATCCGTAGCAGGGATGTAAAATTCGACAAAAGTACCTTTCCACTCAAAAGGAGTGAAGATGTCGTTGTGATTAAGCCACAACAAGAAATAGAATTAGCACCTATTTCACCAGCAAAAGCTGTGGAACATGTGGTTCCAGAAGATGAAGAGGTGGCAGACGTGCCACAAGAGGGTTCAGTACCCGCTCCAGGTGATTCTGTGGAATCAGAACCTGATGAGCCTCCACCTCCGGTTAGAAGGAGTGGTAGGATTAGAGTACCGGTTGACAGGTACGGGGAGTGGAGATCCCATTATGCTGCCGCAGGATATGAGGAAGATACACTTCAGGAACAGTGTATGCTCAATGAAGTCCTGGAGTTGAGTTCAGAAATGGGTAACAGGGTTAACCCAAATAGCTTTGGCCAAGCTATGAATTCTGATGAGAGAGCCAACTGGAAGAGTGCTATTTTTGAGGAATTTGATTCTCTAGAGAATAATAGTGTCTTTGAAGTGGTTAAGCGGGATTCTGTTCCAAAAGGAAAGACCATTGTGGGGTCTCGATTGGTGTTAAACAAAAAGTTTGACACAAATGGAGTTTTGAAAAGGTTCAAGGCTAGATGTGTTGCACAGGGCTTCAAGCAGAGAGAGGGTATTGATTACCAAGAAACTTTCTCACCAACTGGAAGGCTGTCCACCTTCAGGTACATCATTGCTCTGGCAGTGGAGTTGGGTGAAGAAATCAGACAAGCTGATTTTGTAACAGCATACTTGAATGCAAAACTTGGAGAGGAGGAGACTGTTTATATGTCGATTCCTGATGGTTTTCGTGAATGGTTAGTAGAGACTAAACCAGAAACCATGAAGAAAATCTGTGTTAGAACTTTTCTTTCGGCAGATAAAGGGGAATATGTCCTCAAGCTGTGTAGATCCCTGTATGGATTGAAGCAAGCAGCTAGGTCATGGTATAACACCATGAGTGAGAAACTGATAGAGATTGGTTTTAAGACGTCTGAGGCCGATCCTTGCCTTTTTGTGAGAAAGGATGCAATTTTGTTTGTATGGGTCGATGACATTATCATTATTGGTGATGGTAAAGAGAGAGTCATGGAGACACTCAAAAAGGAGTTCAAGATAAAAGATCTTGGTCTGGCACAACAGGTGCTAGGAATGAAAGTTAGTAAGGGCAAGAATGGTATTAAGTTAGACCAAAGCCATTACGTTGAAGCTCTTCTTAAGCAGTATGGCTTAGAGGATGCAAAGGAGTTTGGTACTCCCATGCAGTCAAACATTCGTTTAGAGAAGTCTACAGATGAGGAGTATCTGGAGTTTGTTCAATCAGGGAATGACTACAGGTCAGCTGTTGGATTGCTTAATTATTTGGGGCAGTGTACAAGGCCCGATATTGCATTTGCAATTGGGGTCTTGTTGCAACACTTAGAGAAGCCAAGCATGAGGCATTGGTCAGCGTTTAAGAGAGTTATGAGGTATCTTAAAGGAACACACAGTCTGGGACTGTTGTTTACAAAGTCAGCAAACTTTGATTTGGTTGGTTATTCCGATGCAAGTTGGGCAGATGGTAACACTAGGGAATCAACAAGTGGTTTTGTATTCTTTTTAGGTAAGAATCTGGTGTCATGGATGTCCAAGAAGGTGTCGGCAATAAGTCTTTCATCAACAGAGGCTGAGTATAGAGCTTACTTAGCAGCTTCACAGGAAGCAAAATGGTTGAGAAAAGTCTTAGAGGATACACATAAACCACAAGGGTTGGCGTTGTTGTATTCCGATAACCAGAGTGCCATTGCGTTGGAACAAAACCAAGTGTTCCATTCAAGAACAAAACATATTGATGTTCACTATAACTATATTCGCGACGCAGTTAACTGCAATGAGATTGTGTTGAGGTACATGCCCACTGGAGCAATGATTGCAGATATCTTGACTAAGGCATTAGACAGAAACAAGCATCAAGGCTTTGTGACTAATATGCGGATGTCACCCCTTTTGGATTAAGGGGGTGTGTTAAAATACGTACGCACTTACGCGGGTGCTACGTATAAGTGTAATCCAAATGGGATGCACAAATGGGCCTCTGAGGCCCATTGGACACACACACGGACCATACGGGCCCATGTGGATGTTACAGAGTTGGGGAAACTGGCCTCAAAACGCGTGAAATAGACCCATTGGTACACGGGCCCTAACGGGCCCGATGGGGTATATGGGCAAATACGGCCAGATGGGCTTGTATGGGCATAATTGGGCCCAAGGTTTATTTTGGACATACTTGGCCAGACGGGCTGGCCCGCAAAAGTAGTCTTTTCTCACAATTTGGGCTTGGGGCGGCCCATTAGGGTTGCAGCCTGTGTCGCGGCCCGCTTGGGGCCGCTGCTCGCGTCGCGGCCGCCTGTGTTCCTCGGCACGGCCCACGCGGGGCCCAACGGCCCGCGCGGGGCTGTTGCGCGACCGAGGGATCCCGCGCGGTGCAATGCCGCGCGGGCCCGGCTGGTCGCGACCGGCGACCAGCGCCGCGGAGCTGGGGCTCGTGGCCCCAGCTTGCTCCCCCTCCCCTCGCTTGCCGTCGCGAGGGGGAGGGGGCAGGCTGGCTGGGTTGAACCAGCCAGCGACCGGCCGCAACAAGGCGGTCGGTCAGGGCAGGGGGGACCTGACCACCCCCTTGCCCCAGGAGGTGGCGGCGCCGGCCGCATGGTATGCGACCGGCAGGTGGGGGGGATTTCATCACCCCCCCGCCATCGTAGCGAACTAAGCGCGAAGGGGCGCTCTCCCCCCCCCTTTACCGAGGGGGAGGAGCGATGGGCCTGGGGGGACCTGACCACCTCCCAGGCCAACTTTCTGTGACGACGCCCTGGGGGGTATCGACCCCCAGGGCCCCTGGTGAGGGGATTTGACCGCCCCCACCAGGGATTTGTAAGAGATAGAGGGGGGGACAGCATGTCCGCTGGTCACACCCCCCCCATGTGAGGTTGAAACCGGACCCAGGTGAGCCCTGGGTCGCACCTGGCCCATTTCAGGGGCCAGGGGCTGGATGCATGAGGCAACCAGCCCGTAACAGGGGTAATGATGCCATCAGGGCCGGTTTTAATAGACAACCAACTAAGGGACTGAACAGCAATGGGCTGGTTCAGCCCCGTAACGGTGGAAACACAAGAATGGACCGGAATAGTCTGGTTGTAAGGGTTCAGGGACTAATGCCATGTGGGCTGATGCAGTCCAAACCAAGTAACAAGGCCTGTAGAGCCTGTAGAGCTCTTTTGGGGCGGAAAATTTGCCCTTTGGCTTGTTGTATCATGGGCTCACAAGAGGCCAATCTTTTGTACTTAAGGAGCTCTTCTCCCTGCTGTTTTCCATCATTCATTCATCATCCAATCAAATTCATCCAACATATTGCCCCATTGTGAAGAGCCCCATTAGCCATTATTGACACACAGTGTCCAGCATTTCTTTTGCTTTAAATACTGCTCATTTGCCTAAGCTAATTGCTGGCCATAATTATAACATCAATAAAGTGGTGATTGATCAAGTGATGAGGGTGATAAATTGATGAGAGTGATGATGAGAGTGGTGAATCTTTTTATGATGAGGCTGGAGGTAAAAAAATTTGCAATGAGGTCAGAGGTAGAAGGAGGTGGGAATCCAGGGGTGGATGAGGTGGACAGGTGGTGGAAGCCTTTAAATACTTTATTTGAACAAACCCACTTATTTCTGGGTAACTCTGACACCTCTGATTTGAAATAAGTGGGTTTTTTTGATTTTGAATGGGGGGTTTGAAATGGCAGATTTGGGTTGAAACCCGCCATTAAAAAATGGCAGGTTTGGTTAACTTTGATATGCCCTAATACCTTCCCCCACACCGCCTTGCTAGGGGGGGAGATGGAAGCATACCACCACCATGGAAAGAAGGAAGGAAGGAATACATCTTTCACTCTCTAAATCTCTCTTGCTCTCTCTTTCAAGGTAACTCTTCAACCTTACAAATGCTGGGAAACATTAACTTTCAAACTGAAGGACAACTTGGAGATTTACTGACTCTTGCTTCCACACTGCCAATGAGAAATTAGAAGCAACAATGATCCAGAAGATTAGGCGGATGGAAAGAGGTGGACCATTAAGAGCTAAAGCAAGATTTTTTTTTGCTTCATACAGAGTAACTCTTGGCCATGTTGTGAGTTTGGGCAGAAGTTGGTGGAAAATTGTTTGAAACTCACAAATTTCTCAAAAGCACATCAGTTCATTAACCCAAAGTTTCCATCCTAAATGTGAACCTTTTTCCTGCAGGAATCGATTGGTCACTCTACCTGAAAATTTCTGTCCTGCAAACCCCACAAAACCTGAATTTAGTTGTGTGTGGTGCCACACAAAACCAAACCATTGTGTGGGGGCTACACAACTACAATCAAGTTGTGTAGATGCTACACACCACTTGAAGGTAGTTGTGTGTGGTTCCACACAAAACCAAACTGTTGTGTAGCATGCCACCCAACTGTTTTAGTTGTGTACACAACTCAAATGGGTTGTGAATTCAACATTAGCCCACCTTAAAAATTTGATTTGGAAAATCAAATTTTTCATTGCATGTTCAATTGTTTTTTTTTTTGGTGATTTAAGCTTTCAGAAAATTTAAAAAATAATGAAAGAGCTTTATATTATTCTTTGGGTATTATTATATTGAATATTAAACTGTAAATAATTCATTTAAAAACAAAAAATAAATAAAAATAAAATAAACAAAAAAATCAAAAGAAAACATCAAATTCCCCATTGAATGTTTGCATCATTTCCTTTGAATTTTCAATTGGTGTTTTAGGGTGAATTAAGCTCCCAGAAATTTAATAACATATTTAAAGAGCTTTTCATTTTTTATTTGGGATTTTTTGGATGTATCCTTAAACCTTAAATTAATCATTCCAAGAATTTGAAACAATCACATTTCTCATTGCATTTATTTATCCTCTTGTTTTCCTTTTCAATTAATTCATTTTGGTCATTCAAGCTTATTCTCAATTCTTGATTTTGTGGTCTGAGAAACTTTCTAAGAAGTAAGAGCTATCATCAATTTCATTTTTGGATTCTTTACAAAGTTTTTTAAAAAATAATTTGGGGAAATTTTGGTGCCAGATGTAAAAAAGAAAAAAAAAACATTGAAATGGATGTGTTATTTTGAAGTGTTTTAACGTTGGATTCAATTTTGGAGGCCAAGAATACATCCAAAAATTCCCAATAAATTCACAAACCTTCTTGACTATTTATACACCTGTTTTAGAGCTTGAATGACCAAAATAAATTAATTTAAAAGGAAAACAAGAGTCTCAAAAAATGCAATGAGAAATTTGAATGTTTTAAATGCTTGGAATAAATTATTTAAGGTGTAAGAATATTATATCCACAGAAGCCCAATTGGAAAATTCCAAGCTCTTCAACCACAAAAGCTCAACTGAAAAATTAAAAGCTCTTTGAATATGTTATCAAATTTCTGAGAGTTTAATTCAACCTAAAAAATTAATTAAAAATTCAAAGGGAATGATCCAAAAATAAAATGAGGAATTTGATTTTTTCATTTGAGTTTTCTTATTTATTTTGATTTTATTTATATTAATTTTATTTGACTTTTAAATGAGTCATTGAACATTTAATATTCAATGTGAAAATAAACAAAAAATAATATAAAGCTCTTTCATCATTTTCTAAAGGGTCTGAAAGCTCAAATCACCAAAAGAAAATTAATTGAACATGCAATGAAAAATTTTATTTTTTCAAATCAAATTTTCCAGGTTTTATAATGCTTTAAGAATTACCAAACCTTTTTGATAAGGATTTCAGGTGCCTAGCTACAGGTCTGCGGCGTCAAATTATCAAAAAGATCAATTCTTCAAAATCCATGAAATAAAAGATCTGTTGGTGCAGCAGCAGAGGAGTGTGATGGTGGTTAGACACAAAATTCTGTGAAATAAAGTATTGGGGGCATGAGAAAATAAATTCCCCAAAAATAAAAATGAAATTGAAATTGAAGATGAAGAAAATGAAAATGAAAATGAAAATGAAAATGAAAATGAAAATGAAAATGAAAATGAAAATGACAATGAAAATGAAAATGAAAATGAAAATGAAAATGAAAATGAAAATGAAAATGAAAATGAAAATGAAAATGAAAATGAAAATGAAAATGAAAATGAAAATGAAAATGAAAATGAAAATGAAAATGAAAATGAAAATGAAAATGAAAATGAAAATGAAAATGAAAATGAAAATGAAAATGAAAATGAAAATGAAAATGAAAATGAAAATGAAAATGAAAATGAAAATGAAAATGAAAATGAAAATGAAAATGAAAATGAAAATGAAAATGAAAATGAAAATGAAAATGAAAATGAAAATGAAAATGAAAATGAAAATGAAAATGAAAATGAAAATGAAAATGAAAATGAAAATGAAAATGAAAATGAAAATTAAAATTAAAATTAAAATTAAAGTGACAATAAAAATAAAAAATAAAATAAAAAATAGAAATAGAAATAGAAGAAAAAATAAAAATAAACATAAACATAAACATAAACATAAACATAAACATAAACATAAACATAAACATAAACATAAACATAAACATAAACATAAACATAAACATAAACATAAACATAAACATAAACATAAACATAAACATAAACATAAACATAAACATAAACATAAACATAAACATAAACATAAACATAAACATAAACATAAACATAAACATAAACATAAACATAAACATAAACATAAACATAAACATAAACATAAACATAAACATAAACATAAACATAAACATAAACATAAACATAAACATAAACATAAAAATAAAAATAAACATAAAAATAAAAATAAAAATAAAAATAAAGAACAAGCAAAAACAACAAGAAAAAACTACAAGAAAAATAACTGTTGTACACTTTCAAATAAAATAAAGTAAACAAGAATGATTTTTTACTCCTAATTTATATCTCTTTTATTTCTTTCTCTAATTCCTCCCAAATTTCATTTGATTCCTTCATTATTTTCCAAAATTCCTCAATTCCCTCTTAATCTTTTTTTTGATACCTTATTTCTGTCAGATTCACTTGTATTATAAATTCCCCTTGAGAGATGGTCTTGCACATTGCAGTTCAAGCCTCTTCAACTTCATTCCCTATCCATTGTGTTCAATCTCCACCTCATAAAACCACTTTGTTTGAACTTGGTTTGAATGAAATTTTCTCATGTCTCCAGTAAAAACCCTTGAATTTGTCTCTAGTGGTGCAATTACCATGAACCTTTCTCATATTTTCCCTTCTTGGATTTCCAATCAATCTCATTATTTTCCCTCTCCTTTAACTCTTCCTCCACTTCCAATTCTATTCCCTTCATTTTCTTCTCCATTTTCTTCCTCTTTTCTATTTTCTCCATTCTTGGAGTTTTTGGTTGACTCTGCTCTTTTGCCTTCAGTAAGTGTCCTTTGCACCTCTTCCTTAACAATCTTCATCCCTGGCTTGCTTTGCAGACTGATATATGGGGATGTCGGTGGTGGAATAGCCATTGGGTGCCTTTGTAATCTTTAAAATACTTCCATGCTCATTTTTGTTCATCTACATTTCATTTTTCCTTTGGTTGCTATTTAAAGTTACAACTAGTATTACACTCTCCCATAAACTTAATATTTGGATCTGGATATGGTTGATAACTGCACCTATAATACAGTATAGGAATTCTTTAGTTTTTTTGATAAACTAGATTGGGATTATTGAAAAATTGTTGACTTATTGAATGACTAATAATTTCTTCAGCCTTCTTTCCTCAATCCATGCATTCCTTCAACTCCCACATTTCATTAAAATTCTTTTCTCTCTTTTCTTGTTTTTAATTTTCCACTCACCGCAGTCTTCACACTACTGATCATAAATCATAATTGAAGAGCTCAAAAACAGGCTCCCTGGTGCACCCACTCTAAATATGAAAAGTGTTCTCTCTATATCAATTGGCTCTGGAGCAGATCCAGGATGCTTCTTCTCTGGTAAAACTTTTGATTTATTGCACAAGCATTCTGTGTTCTGAGCTTGGGAAGCCTTATTTTTCTTATTTGTCCAAGTCACCTCATTTTCCTTTCATATTTACTTACAGTCTTAGTCACTGTATTTTTCCTATCACTTGGTTTACATTGTACTTGGTGTTTGTTTCATCTGCATCTGCAGGCTTAGAGACTTTCTTTTGAAGGTGTGATCCATCAATTGTGTTTTCTTGCAATCCATTCTTATTCTTGTCCTAACCATATCCTAACCATAATAAACTTCCTTTTGAAGCCTCTTATCAACAGATTTAAAATCCCAATGATCTCTTGACACCTCAAGAAAGGCTGGCTGCCATGACTGATCAGGAAGAAAATTCCAAACTGAATATCCCACTACTCAACAAGACTTATTTCCCAAACTGGTTTATATGCCTGAAAAGTTATCTCAGAAGGAAGGGTTTACTCAAAATCATTGAAGAATATGACCCAAACCAAGAAACCCCAGCAGCAAAGAAAAAGTTTTATGAAGCTTGAAATATAATCATCCAACACTTGGGGGAAATAGAATTTGATGCAGTGGTCAACAGCTCAAATGAAGCCAACCCACAAGCAATCCTAGAATCAATCCACTACACTAACCCTATGCCTCACAATCTTCCAATAATTCAGTTTGTCTCTGGCTCAACTTTATACAGTACCAATCCAAATGGGACCTATTGAAATACATTAACAAATGCCACAAGCTGATGAATGAACTCTCTGTATGCAAGCTTGATGTCCCTCAAAATATACTCAGTCACACCATTTTATCCAAGCTGCAGAACACTTTCCACCACATAGTCAACACCTTACTTCTCAACAAAAAGATGTCCGAAAAACCCACTGCTTTCCTCAATAAACTCAGGGAGGTCCTTCACCTGGAAGAATTTTGAAAGGAATAAAAATCCAATCAGACTGAAAACTCAGGAGCGGCCTCAGTTGCTTTGCTCAAGACGGGTTTCCAAAAGAAGCCTAAGTCTAAACATCTGTGTTCAAAGGGCAAACACCATCTGCTGGCTGCTCACACCAAGGATTGTTGCTGGTTCCTACACCCTGAAATGCAACCAAATTTTCATAATCCACAAGCTCACTTGCATCTCCATGCCGCTGGACAAGAACTGGAGAGCCGCACCACTGCCAAGACAGATCAACCTCATGCCTTGCTGAACACCAAACTGTACTTCAATGCAAAAGACACTCAAGCACACCTCCTTCCATTTTTGAACCCAGGAGCTACCCATCACATTTTTAACTAATCTGAATACATCACAGAGTCAACACCCATTAACATGGAAATTGGAATGGGAAGTGAAGGCACTTCATTTTCTGCCACTGCCATTGGCAAGGCCACCCTTCTTACCCACCTGGGACACACAATAGTGCTCAATGGTGTACTCTTAGTTCTATTTTAAATTTTTGCCTCATCTTTCTTTCAAGACTAATTGAAAAATCAGCCACCATCAATTGGGTGGTATACTCTGGGTACAAAATCTCCCTGGACCAATTCTCATTTGTAGGTACAGCCAAGAATCACTTGGTGGAAATCTGTGGTACCAAATTCAAGACCGCAGCCAAAGGAACCATCCATCTGAAGCAAGCTCAAGGAAACCCTTGGCATCTTTTACTAGGCCACCCCAATGACTCCATCCTCAAAATCCCCTTCCTGGAGAGCTCAACCCCTTACAAATGCCAGATATGGAAAAGCTGCAAGATGATGTCTACACAGTATTATGGTCACTTTACTCCTGAAACCCACTGTCTTGAGACAATTCATCTAGATCTAGTGGGACCCTTTCCTGTTCAATCCAATGGAGGCTGCAAATTCTTCCTCACTATCATCAACTAATATTCTGGTTTCAAATGTGTCTTTCTCCTCCACTCCAAAGACCAGGCCACCACTGCCATTCAAGACTTCATCAACCATTCCAACAGATTGCTAAAAACCAAGATGGTCACAGTCATATCAGACAACAGTAGAGAATTTTTGAACAAAGAACTGGGTACGTACTTCAAACACCATGGCATTCAACATCATCATGCACCAGCCTACACCCCTGATCAAAATGGACTTGCTGAGAGAACCAACTGCTCAATTCTAGATAAATCCGTATGCCTGCTGTTTCAAAGCAAAATCCCTCCATCCTTTTGGGACAAGGCTTTAAACACTGCTAACAACATTCTCAAAAAACTGCTAACAACCTTCTCAATTTCCTGAAAGGCTGTACTTTCCCCTAACAAATGTGGTAGTGATGGCCATTCAAATATCTCTGCCTGAAACCTTTTGGTTGCATGACCTATTCCCTCATTCCCAGGGCAAAAAGAAAGTTTAAGCTTCCCGCCAATGGGGAAAAGGGGACCCTTCTTGGGTATCTCAACCACTTCTCCTCATAAAAAATCTCAGACCATACAACAAGGAGAGTGAAAATCAACACCAATGTCACTTTTCTGGAAGATGTCTTTGATTATAACCAAGCAGAAGCACAAATAGACCCCATTTCTCCTTTCCTTCCCTTAAACTTTTGCTGAAAAGAATGGTTCTTCCTCTACCATCACTACCACAGAGGCTTCTTAAAATGCAGAATTGACCACCAAGGAAACTTCTGCTACCAACTAAAGTGCTGTCTCCATTCAAAATATCCTATTGCCCAAACGTTGGGGAGAGACAAGCACTGATGCTCAGCTCAACCTCAAGGATGCAGAGCATCTAGACCCCAAGTTGCTGGTGGAAGCCCTATGGAGTCTCTAAAAGCTTGAGTGGATTGGGGCCATGGAAGAAGAGCTGCTGAACCTGATTTAATACAAAGTCTGGGAGGAATGTGAAAAACTTGACTCAGTAAAGCCCATCAAGTGTATTTGGGTATATAGAACAAAACAAGATCAAGAAAACCAGATCATTGATTTCAAAGTGCGCCTCTGCATGCAGGTTTTCCATCAAGAGTTTGGTGTCAACTACACTTATTTATTTTCCCCCACCAGAGACAAATTGTTGCTTTGACTCCTCATCTCCCATGCCACTCAAAAGGGCTATAAATTTCATCAACTCAATTTTAAGTCAGCATTTCTCAATGCTCCCCTCAAGGACCTAGTCCATGTTCAACCACCTTCAAACTTGCTTGTCTTGGCGGGTAAAGAACTCCATTTAAAGAAAGCCCTATATGGGCTGAAACAGGCCCCAAAAATGTGGTACAATAGGCTCAGCAAATGGCTTATTCAAGAAGGATTGAACCAAAGCAAGGCCGGCCAATGTGTATTCTGGAAAGGTGAGACTTACCTCTATGTTCATGCAGATGAAATTTCCATCTTCAGCCCTGAACCACACCAGTTCATCACTCATATCCAAAAATGCTTTAAAATTAAATACTTGGGATTGGGATCCCATCTCCTGGGGATGGATGTGACCCAGAGCGCAAACTCAATCCACCTTGGTCAAAAGACATATATCTCCTCTCTTTCAGAACAGTAAAAACTACCTCAACACAAGAAGTGATCCACTCCATTAAAGCCCTTTGGTAAACTATTTCCAGGGATGGATGAAGATCACAATCTTTTCCTTGCAACCAGCTTAAACTACCATAAACTTGTTGGAAAACTCAATAAAATCAGCTGAAACATGCAAACAGACATCACATTTGAAGTGAACTATCACTTGCTATTCTTGAACTCACTCAGCAAAGAGCACTTCAATGCTGGCATCTTAACACTCATCTACCTCCAATCAACCCAGGACGTGGGTATCACTTATTCAAGGAAGTCATTGGAATCTGGACTGATTGCATATGTGGACACTGTGGAAACAAGAGACTGGAACTCTCCAAGTTGTCCTTAAGTTCAGAATTCATTGGTCCTAGTGTCTGTAAGGAGTGGGATGGGCCTTTTGAGAGAGAGAGAGAGAGATGTTATAATTATGGCCAGCAATTAGCTTAGGCAAATGAGCAGTATTTAAAGCAAAAGAAATGCTGGACACTGTGTGTCAATAATGGCTAATGGGGCTCTCACAATGGGGAAATATGTTGGATGAATTCGATTGGATGATGAATGAATGATGGAAAACAGCAGGGAGAAGAGCTCCTTAAGTACAAAAGATTGGCCTCTTGTGAGCCCATAATACAACAAGCCAAAGGGCAAATTTTCCGCCCCAAAAGAGCTCTACAGGCTCTACAGGCCTTGTTACTTGGTTTGGACTGCATCAGCCCACATGGCATTAGTCCCTGAACCCTTACAACCAGACTATTCCGGTCCATTCTTGTGTTTCCACCGTTACGGGGCTGAACCAGCCCATTGCTGTTCAGTCCCTTAGTTGGTTGTCTATTACAACCGGCCCTGATGGCATCATTACCCCTGTTACGGGCTGGTTGCCTCATGCATCCAGCCCCTGGCCCCTGAAATGGGCCAGGTGGGACCCAGGGCTCACCTGGGTCCGGTTTCAACCTCACATGGGGGGGGTGTGACCAGCGGACATGCTGTCCCCCCCTCTATCTCTTACAAATCCCTGGTGGGGGCGGTCAAATCCCCTCACCAGGGGCCCTGGGGGTCGATACCTCCCAGGGCGTCGTCACAGAAAGTTGGCCTGGGAGGTGGTCAGGTCCCCCCAGGCCCATCGCTCCTCCCCCTCGGTAAAGGGGGGGGGAGAGCGCCCCTTCGCGCTTAGTTCGCTACGATGGCGGGGGGGTGATGAAATCCCCCCCACCTGCCGGTCGCATACCATGCGGCCGGCACCGCCACCTCCTGGGGCAAGGGGGTGGTCAGGTCCCCCCTGCCCTGACCGACCGCCTCGTTGCGGCCGGTCGCTGGCTGGTTCAACCCAGCCAGCCTGCCCCCTCCCCCTCGACGGCAAGCGAGGGGAGGGGGAGCGAGCCGGGGCCGCGAGCCCCGGCTCCGCAGCGCTGGTCGCCGGTTGCGACCAGCCGGGCCCGCGCGGCATCGCACCGCGCGGGATCCCTCGGCCGCGCAACAGCCCCGCGCGGGCCGTCGGGCCCCGCGTGGGCCGTGCCAAGGAACACAGGCGGCCCCGAACGGGCCGCGACGCGAGCAGCGGCCCCGAGCGGGCCGCGACACGGGCGGCAACCCTAATGGGCCGCCCCAAGCCCGAATTGTGAGAAAAGACTACTTTCGCGGGCCAGCCCGTCTGGCCAAGTATGTCCAAAATAAACCTTGTGCCCAATTATGCCCATACAAGCCCATCTGGCCGTATTTGCCCATATACCCCATCGGGCCCGTTAGGGCCCGTGTACCAATGGGTCTATTTCACGCGTTTTGAGGCCAGTTTCCCCAACTCTGTAACATCCACATGGGCCCGTATGGTCCGTGTGTGTGTCCAATGGGCCTCAGAGGCCCATTTGTGCATCCCATTTGGATTACACTTATACGTAGCACCCGCGTAAGTGCGTACGTATTTTAACACACCCCCTTAATCCAAAAGGGGTGACATCCGCATATTAGTCACAAAGCCTTGATGCTTGTTTCTGTCTAATGCCTTAGTCAAGATATCTGCAATCATTGCTCCAGTGGGCATGTACCTCAACACAATCTCATTGCAGTTAACTGCGTCGCGAATATAGTTATAGTGAACATCAATATGTTTTGTTCTTGAATGGAACACTTGGTTTTGTTCCAACGCAATGGCACTCTGGTTATCGGAATACAACAACGCAAACCCTTGTGGTTTATGTGTATCCTCTAAGACTTTTCTCAACCATTTTGCTTCCTGTGAAGCTGCTAAGTAAGCTCTATACTCAGCCTCTGTTGATGAAAGACTTATTGCCGACACCTTCTTGGACATCCATGACACCAGATTCTTACCTAAAAAGAATACAAAACCACTTGTTGATTCCCTAGTGTTACCATCTGCCCAACTTGCATCGGAATAACCAACCAAATCAAAGTTTGCTGACTTTGTAAACAACAGTCCCAGACTGTGTGTTCCTTTAAGATACCTCATAACTCTCTTAAACGCTGACCAATGCCTCATGCTTGGCTTCTCTAAGTGTTGCAACAAGACCCCAATTGCAAATGCAATATCGGGCCTTGTACACTGCCCCAAATAATTAAGCAATCCAACAGCTGACCTGTAGTCATTCCCTGATTGAACAAACTCCAGATACTCCTCATCTGTAGACTTCTCTAAACGAATGTTTGACTGCATGGGAGTACCAAACTCCTTTGCATCCTCTAAGCCATACTGCTTAAGAAGAGCTTCAACGTAATGGCTTTGGTCTAACTTAATACCATTCTTGCCCTTACTAACTTTCATTCCTAGCACCTGTTGTGCCAGACCAAGATCTTTTATCTTGAACTCCTTTTTGAGTGTCTCCATGACTCTCTCTTTACCATCACCAATAATGATAATGTCATCGACCCATACAAACAAAATTGCATCCTTTCTCACAAAAAGGCAAGGATCGGCCTCAGACGTCTTAAAACCAATCTCTATCAGTTTCTCACTCATGGTGTTATACCATGACCTAGCTGCTTGCTTCAATCCATACAGGGATCTACACAGCTTGAGGACATATTCCCCTTTATCTGCCGAAAGAAAAGTTCTAACACAGATTTTCTTCATGGTTTCTGGTTTAGTCTCTACTAACCATTCACGAAAACCATCAGGAATCGACATATAAACAGTCTCCTCCTCTCCAAGTTTTGCATTCAAGTATGCTGTTACAAAATCAGCTTGTCTGATTTCTTCACCCAACTCCACTGCCAGAGCAATGATGTACCTGAAGGTGGACAGCCTTCCAGTTGGTGAGAAAGTTTCTTGGTAATCAATACCCTCTCTCTGCTTGAAGCCCTGTGCAACACATCTAGCCTTGAACCTTTTCAAAACTCCATTTGTGTCAAACTTTTTGTTTAACACCAATCGAGACCCCACAATGGTCTTTCCTTTTGGAACAGAATCCCGCTTAACCACTTCAAAGACACTATTATTCTCTAGAGAATCAAATTCCTCAAAAATAGCACTCTTCCAGTTGGCTCTCTCATCAGAATTCATAGCTTGGCCAAAGCTATTTGGGTTAACCCTGTTACCCATTTCTGAACTCAACTCCAGGACTTCATTGAGCATAAACTGTTCCTGAAGTGTATCTTCCTCATATCCTGCGGCAGCATAATGGGATCTCCACTCCCCGTACCTGTCAACCGGTACTCTAATCCTACCACTCCTTCTAACCGGAGGTGGAGGCTCATCAGGTTCTGATTCCACAGAATCACCTGGAGCGGGTACTGAACCCTCTTGTGGCACGTCTGCCACCTCTTCATCTTCTGGAACCACATGTTCCACAGCTTTTGCTGGTGAAATAGGTGCTAATTCTATTTCTTGTTGTGGCTTACTTTGTCCAGTAAAGTCCTATTCATTCTCTCAACTATTCCATTATTTTGTGGAGTACTTGCAGTAGTGACTATATGAATGATACCATAATCTTTCAACAGCCTCCCAAAATCTTTACTCACGAATTCACCCCCTCCATCTGTAATAACCCTCTTGATCTCCTTCATCAGACCATTCTGTTTCCAGACTTTGAAGATTACAGAAACCTCCTCTGTGGTCTGATCCTTAGATCGAATTGGTTTAACCCAAACATAATTAGTTGCAGTATCAACTAAATTGATGAAGTATCTTGCCCCACCAAGGGACTCTGGAGTGAATGGCCCTGCCAAATCAATGGAAAATTCCTCTCTAGGAACATCTGTGTGATCTCTACTCTTAGAGAACACATTTCTAGTCTTAGCCCCCAAGGTACAACTCTCACAGTTGCTGTCCTTTACCTTATGGCCACTTCTATTGTGAGAAACAGTGCTCAGAGCTGAGAATTTGAACAAGCTTGCACACAGAAGCTTATTCCGAACTTGTCCACTAAGAACAGTTCTCCCATTCATATCAATAACAAACCTATCTCCTTTAAGATAACAAATTTGGAAACCTTTTTTCCATAACACCCCAAGAGACACAAGGTTGTAAGGCAACTCTGGTACATAGAACACTTTATCAAAATTAATTTGGAAACCCAGTTGATTTGCAAGAATAACTTTTCCAATTCCTTTAATCTGAATTGTTCTGCCTTTCTGACCAATATTTACAACCCCATCATAATCACTAAGATTTGAAAATAAATTTGGTTCAAAAAACATGTGATCTGTACAACCAGAATCGATCAAAACAAGAACATCCTCCTTCAATCCTCCTAGTAGGAAAGAAGCTTTATCAGTCACTGATAAGTTCTTATCTTTGAGGTTAAGATTACTCACTTCATAATCAATCAAGTCCATTTCTTGATCCTCATCGATTTTGGCCTTCTTGTTGGGACCTTCTTCCACAACAGCCTCTTCAATTGGAGCATCCAACGCCACCATTGCAACGTTTTCAGTTGTGAGATTGACCTCCTTGTCATTCCCTTCGGACTTCTTCCTTTTCTTGGCCTCCTTGCAGTCCTTAGCATAGTGACCCTTATTCTGACAATTGTAACATAAGACCTTGGACAAATCCTTTTTCGCCTTCTTGCGAGATTTTCCAGTCTTTCCAACTAGGGCTGTTCCAGAACCCCCCTTCATCTTGAATTGAAGGCCATCCTTTTCAATCCTTTTAAGCACATCCTCCTCCCCAGGAAGAGGATCCAATTGAGAAATGATTCTGACTAAGGAATCAAACTCTTTTGGCAGCTTTTGAAGGATTAAGAGTGACAAACACTCTGGATCCATGTTAAGTCCAGATGACTTGAACTTGGCTATACTAGACCTAGCCTCTGCCACAAACTGTTTACAATTCGAATATTGTGACTTGAACAGTTTATTAAAGGCTATACCCTTCTGGTGAACAGAATCACCAGCATACTTGGACTTAAGCAGCTTCCAAAGGATGCTGCCCCTCCTCCTCTCATCTTCCCTAAGAGTATCAGCAACCCATGTCACATGATTCTCATCAAGATGCCTAAGGATCAGATGGTAAGACTTCATCTCCACTTCTGAACTGATCAGAGTGTCATCTGCATCCATAATTTCCCCACAGCAGATGTTATCCAGCTCACTATCCATAAGGACAGCCCAAGCATTATAGTTCTGACTATTCAGAACTATTTTGGTAGAGCTAACATCAGGGATATAGGACATCTTCTTGGAAAACTTGAGGTCTTTGAGGTTCTCCAAAGTAAGGTACAAAGGTCTAGATGGCTTGGAAGTAATGATGATGTTT
The DNA here is from genome assembly GCA_025617555.3 of Puccinia polysora. NCBI lineage: Eukaryota > Fungi > Basidiomycota > Pucciniomycetes > Pucciniales > Pucciniaceae > Puccinia > Puccinia polysora. The sequence goes on from CM062644.1 coordinate 14,793,647, forward strand.
GTACTGATAATGTGTTATAATTATGGCCAGCAATTAGCTTAGGCAAATGAGCAGTATTTAAAGCAAAAGAAATGCTGGACACTGTGTGTCAATAATGGCTAATGGGGCTCTTCACAATGGGGCAATATGTTGGATGAATTTGATTGGATGATGAATGAATGATGGAAAACAGCAGGGAGAAGAGCTCCTTAAGTACAAAAGATTGGCCTCTTGTGAGCCCATGATACAACAAGCCAAAGGGCAAATTTTCCGCCCCAAAAGAGCTCTACAGGCTCTACAGGCCTTGTTACTTGGTTTGGACTGCATCAGCCCACATGGCATTAGTCCCTGAACCCTTACAACCAGACTATTCCGGTCCATTCTTGTGTTTCCACCGTTACGGGGCTGAACCAGCCCATTGCTGTTCAGTCCCTTAGTTGGTTGTCTATTACAACCGGCCCTGATGGCATCATTACCCCTGTTACGGGCTGGTTGCCTCATGCATCCAGCCCCTGGCCCCTGAAATGGGCCAGGTGGGACCCAGGGCTCACCTGGGTCCGGTTTCAACCTCACATGGGGGGGTGTGACCAGCGGACATGCTGTCCCCCCCTCTATCTCTTACAAATCCCTGGTGGGGGCGGTCAAATCCCCTCACCAGGGGCCCTGGGGGTCGATACCCCCCAGGGCGTTGTCACAGAAAGTTGGCCTGGGAGGTGGTCAGGTCCCCCCAGGCCCATCGCTCCTCCCCCTCGGTAAAGGGGGGGGGAGAGCGCCCCTTTGCGCTTAGTTCGCTACGATGGCGGGGGGGTGATGAAATCCCCCCCACCTGCCGGTCGCATACCATGCGGCCGGCGCCGCCACCTCCTGGGGCAAGGGGGTGGTCAGGTCCCCCCTGCCCTGACCGACCGCCTTGTTGCGGCCAGTCGCTGGCTGGTTCAACCCAGCCAGCCTGCCCCCTCCCCCTCGCGACGGCGAGCGAGGGGAGGGGGAGCGAGCCCCGGCTCCGCGGCGCTGGTCGCCGGTCGCGACCAGCCGGGCCCGCGCGGCATCGCACCGCGCGGGATCCCTCAGCCGCGCAACAGCCCCGCGCGGGCCGTCAGGCCCCGCGTGGGCCGTGCCGAGGAACACAGGCGGCCCCGAACGGGCCGCGACGCGAGCAGCGGCCCCGAGCGGGCCGCAACACGGGCGGCAACCCTAATGGGCCGCCCCAAGCCCAAATTGTGAGAAAAGACTACTTTTGCGGGCCAGCCCGTCTGGCCAAGTATGTCCAAAATAAACCTTGGGCCCAATTATGCCCATACAAGCCCATCTGGCCGTATTTTCCCATATACCCCATTGGGCCCGTTAGGGCCCATGTACCAATGGGTCTATTTCACGCGTTTTGAGGCCAGTTTCCCCAACTCTGTAACATCCACATGGGCCCGTATGGTCCGTGTGTGTGTCCAATGGGCCTCAGAGGCCCATTTGTGCATCCCATTTGGATTACACTTATACGTAGCACCCGCGTAAGTGCGTACGTATTTTAACAATTGATCTCATTGCTTCATTTCTCTCATTGCTCCATTGCTCTCATCACTCTACCTCCAACAAGAACTTGTACCTCCAACCTCATCCAAAGAATCCATCATTGTTTTATTGCTCTTGTCACTTTATTGCTCTCATCACTTCATATCTCTCATCAATTTATCTTGCTTTTCACTTTATCCCTCTCATCACCTTATTGCCCTTACTCTTTCCAAATGGCCCCTCAGCAAACCTCCCCCCGCAAGTACACACAAAATTCCAACAAACCAAAGCAAACATTGCCAAGGAACTCCACAAATAAAAATCGTCCCCCATCAGCTTCCAAGGGCTCAAAAAATCCTACCCAATCAGCTTCCAAGGGCTCAAGTCAGCTCAAGAGAGCTGATCACATCATCCTGCTCAACTGGCTCAAAATTCCCTCCAACTATGATGCCTGCTTTGGATTGGACAATGAAACACTTGTTGGCCAACCTCCATCCTCCAAGGTCAATGGTTATCTCCTGATGGCCACTGAACTCAAGAACAAAACAAATGGTAGGCTGGATCTGTCATCCAAACAGATGAGGGAGCAATTCAAGAAATATCAAGAAAAGTACAAAAAGGCCCACTCCATGTCAATCTCCACTGGCTTTGGTATCACCTACTCTGAAAAATCCAAGGTAATCAACTTGGTGGTTGATAAGTTGGACTACATTTGTACTTTTATATTCAAATGGATGAAATTGTTGGAAAGAAGGCCAACATCACCCCTCTAGCCGCTTTTGATGCCCAAAAATCTGATTCAGTTGATGCTGAGGACTTGGCTAGGGATGCTCAGCCTAGCAATGGTGATCCTGAAGAAACCTTTGCCTTGGAGTGGCCCCCATCCAATGCCAAGGAGGATATTCAAACGCAATCAGCTACAATCACGTCTACTTCCGCATTGATTGATGTGTCAAACCATATCTTGGAACCCTCCCCTCCTTCTGTGGATTGCTCTCTTCCTGGGGTGGAAGAACTGGATAACTTGGAAAATGAGGAGGATTTCATTCCCATATCACCATTGCCATCAACATCTGCTCAAGTAAGGAACCAAGTTATTTTCTCTTCTGTCCAGTTAATCCTGACTGATTTAGATTGTAAAAAAACTGTCAGCCTCCTGGATGCCAAGACCCTTACTATCCTTTAGCTACCAGAGGTGATATTGTAAATAATAAATTTATTATTTAATAATTGCAGCAAAAATCCATAGAATACTTGGATTAAGCTTATTGCAAGGCTAAATGGTTTGGTTATTGTTTATTGTTTTGAATCAAAATTGATTATTAAATATTTATAGAGGGGCCACAATTATATTGGGGATCTTTAACACCTCTCTTCAGGGATTTCAGTATGAAAACATGTAGTCCTGGTTACTTTGGGTTCTTTAGTTTTAAGATTATTATACCCAAAGATAATATGTATATAAAATACACAATGGAGTGGTAGGGCCTTGTAGCCAAGCTACCACGACAGAGAAAGGATAATAAGACTCACTGTTATGTTATTAAATCCTTTGGGTATCTGTTTGGGACGTGTACTGATGGGTTAAACCTGTATACTGGGGTTATAAGGTTGCTCAGAAGTTTTAATTGATAAAAAGAGGTTTGAAGACAGATATTACTGATCAGAAATTGCCATAAATAACTTACTTATCTCTTATAAGTATTTGATTACCTTGGCAAGGCGTCTGGATATGAATATTACTGGGTCTCTTCCCAACAACATCCTCAAAAGAGCTCTGTATTTATAGTTTTTGGGGTCCCAATATGGTCCTTCTGAGGGTTTTAGGTGCTCAAAGGGACGGACACTAAGGCTAGCAGGGTAACCAGGGGTAGCCTGCCATGTGCCCTTGGTGCTTTAGCCCAGGTAGCATCTAATTTCTTAGGGTATGGGAATTATTCTACCTTATAATGGACATTAGGACGTGTGAATAACACTAATCTGTCCTATTTATGTATTATTTAATTATTTATCCTTAGTATATGTTCCCTGTAATATAATAATTATATTATTAGACATCTCGACGGAAATTTTGATGTCAGTTAAGTTCTCATTATGTATCATATAACTGGAGTAAAAGGTCATAATATTGTTTTTACTCTTTATCTACAAGTTCCAGTTGATTTGTTAAGATAATTACTTAAAAATATAAGTCATGAGAATTCATGTAATATTATTACATCATTATCTTCCTTAGTATGTCACGAAGATGTTGATGTATAGTAATTCTCATAAAAGTATATTAAAGTATTTTAATATATTTTTTGAAGCTGTCATTGTCTTATTTTTGACATTCTTGATTCTTTGCATTATATTAAATAAAAAATACGTGTAAAGATTATTTAGATATTTTTATGTAGTATTATGTATATTTAGAAAGTCTACTATCCACGGGAACCTTTATTACATATGTAACAAGTTCCCGTGTATGTTGTAGCCTGTTTACGCCGTACCCGGGCCGCCTGTCACTATGTCAGCCCGTAGTCCCACGGCTGCGTACTTGTCAGAGGCCCGGGGCTGCGTACACAACCCTGACGGGTTGACACGGCTGTATCTCAGCTGCGCGTGGGTGCTGTGGCTGCCGCGGCTGCGTGCGGGAATTGTGACAAAACAAATTTCTGCCCATAACTCCTAAAATATACACAACACCTCAATTCTGAATGAATTTTAGGTGTGAAACCTATACGTGACAATGTGTGTGAAATATTTAATTGGCCAAAAAGCTCAATACTGGAGCCGTAATATTTTGGTTCTTTTTTCCTTAATTATTTAAAAATATAAGGAGTTGGATTTCAAGGGTGGGGTCAGTGAGTGACCCTACCTAATTTTGGATGGAGAATCCATTTCTGTAATAATATTTATGTTTTTCCTACTCCTTCTTAGGTTAGTTTTATTATTATTATTTTTATGTCATTTTAGGCACTTTTGCAGCTTGCTCTGCAATAGTAGCAAGCTGACAAAAACAGGCTCATCCATTCCTGAATGGCCAAAACCTCAAGCAAATGGGGCCTCCCAAATTGCCTTTGAACACTAGTGACAACTTTAAGACTAAAACCTCCTCTGCCAAGGGTAAGCAAAAGGCCTCCAATTCCATCAATATCAACCCCAAAAGTCATCAAAAGAGGAGAAACACTTCCAGTTTTTCAGGCTTTGAATAAATAATGGAGAAGCAAGATTCATGTAAGTCCATTGGTTGAATATCCTTGCTCTCAAAATCATTCTCATTGCTTTTCCCCTGAAAAAAACAGTCCAATCACAAATTGAATCCAAAAAAATTGAGTTTGAAAAGCAAAAGTGGGATTGTCAACTGGCCATGGATGTTCAAAAGCAGAAAGCCAAGAGTTTGGCTCATCAACAAAAATGGGATGCTGAGTGTAATTTAAAACAGGCTGAGCTAGAGTTTCAAAAAGAGGAAAAGGAGAAGGATTTACAGAAAGAACAACTGGAAAAGGAGAGGGAACAACTTGCAACTGAAAAAAAGGATAAGGTGTCAGTAGCCTTGGCTTGCATTGGTAGAAGTAGAACAGTAGATGAAATACAGCAGATAACTTAAATTTTGGGCTTGTAAATAAATTTTCATGGGTGAAAGAAAAACAAAAAAATTATTTTTGATTACAACGTTTGAGAGTATTCTTAACCCCACCAACATACAGATCTTTTTTGTTTTTATTTAAATTTTTTTTCTAGAGTAAATTTGGCCATCATTCAAGTCCCTACAAGTTTTTCTAGTTGTTTTATTAATTTAAAGTGACATGGCCATTCTGGTATGGGTTTCTGTTTCCACAGAAGGAAAGGTACAGTGCTTGTACTTATTATCTGCCCAAACCATTTTGATAATACCTTTTTGCTTGAAATCAATTCCAAAGCCAAGGTCAGGAAAAAAAATTAGCCATCCAATACTTGATATTTGTCCGTATTTTCAATAATTAGACCATTTGATTTCTTGGTTGTAACCAAGAGTAAAAAGGAGTAGCCAGAGATGTTCCCTTTGTTGATATGAGGAGAGTTGTAAAAAGAATCCAAGGTGAAATTGATATGTGGGGAGCAATCAAAAGGTGTAGGCTTGGAACCAAATTCCAACAAAGATAAAGAGGGGATGTTGTTGTCCTTCATGGTATCACAGTTTGATTCAAAGGAAAGTTTGGCCAAATTGCAAAACATTTTTCTAGGATTTGGGATAATTTTTTGGCCTTGAGGTTGAGGAAAGCATACTCTTGAGGAGAAGATCTAATAGAATATTTCTTCACATAAATTCCAAATAACTCCAAAGGGTGCATCAATTTTTTCCATTCAACTGCCCACATTTTTCCACCCCAAGATCTTGAAGGACCAACTGGGTTGACAAATTGTTTTGAACCATGAAGAAAAGTGGTGAAAAAGTTGATTTCCTTCTTATCTTGTTCTGAGAGTTTATCCAAGGGCAAAAATTCAATTATTGCAACCAGGGCTTGGTGATCAGATTGATTGAGGACAATTACTTTTCCAGGGTGGAAGAAATGGAACCATTTGATTGTTTGTTTTTCTTGCTCAAACTCTTCCTGGGTGGGTTTTTGAATATTATTTTTCTTTTTGGCAACAATTGAAGGATACAGATCCAAAAGAAGTGGTTTCCAACCAGACCAGACCACCTTTTCATTAATACCTTCCTCAGTAACTTCCAAAGACATTTCTGAATCCCAATATTAAAGCCTCTTTTGGCAAGCAGTCCTACTCTTCCCACCTCTCTGTATGGTTTTCAAGCCATCTCCTTCCATCTTGTTCCCTCCCAATCCTATACTTAGATTGGGGTGAGGAACAAGGCGGGATTCAATTGTTTGTGTAAAATTTTGAGGGGGGTGGGAGAAGAATTGGATCTTCCACAAAAGCAGTCAAATGTTTTCCAAAAAAAAAAAAGTCAGTCCAATAGACATCATTGGTGAAACATGATTGAATAAAAAAAAGAAATCAAACCTAGAATTGAACCCAGGGACACAAGAAGCTGAATCCCCCCAAAAAACTGGCATGAGTGACCCATGCAACACACCAACAAGCAAATTTATCAAACAAATTAAAATTAAAAAAAAATGATCAAAACCAAATCAATCAATTGATCAATCAATTGATTGAAACCAAATCAATTGGTGAGGGTTGGTAAAGCAAGGAAGGAGGAGGAGGAGGAGGATAAAGGGGGGAGAAAGAGAATGGAGGGGATTACCAGATGAGGAAGGGGATGCAAGTGAGATGAGGTGGAGCTGAGAGAGAAGACCTGGGGGGAGTTCAAAGGAGAGGTAAGCAAGGGTAGTTTAGTGAGTGGAAAGAATGAGGGAAGGGGACTCACTGAGTTTGTTGGTAAGTTCTATGGTGGATGTTTTGGGGAGCTTGGTAAGGCAGGTTTCTTGGTGAGGTTGATGAGGCTGGTGAGGTTGGTTAGGTTGCTGAGGTGAAGGAGGTGGTTTGATGAGGAGGAGGAAGGAAGGTGACTGGTGTGTGAGTGAGGTGAGGTGGAAGTGTTGGAGCGGTGAGGTGGAGGGGAGAGGTGGGGTATGAGGTGGAGGTGTTTTTTTGATTTTGTCTAAGTCCACTAAGGAAGAAAAAAAAAGAACCAACTCAGCCTGGAAACTTGGGTGAACAACCAAAAAAAAAACTTACTGTGAATTTATTTACTTATTTAAAAATCAAACATTACTCATCAAAGCAAGCAAGGGTGAGAGGAAGAATACGCTCTCTCATAGAAGAAGATGAGGGAAAAGATGAGGGACAAGATGAGACAGGGATGACTTGAGGTGGGTCAGGAATATCATCTTCAAATATTTCATCCCATTCATATTTGATTTTGGCCAAGAGATTGTTAAGGATTACACAAGTGAAAATCCAGTTGATGAGGAACTTCATGTCTTTGGGGTTTTGAAGCTGGTTTTGCATTTCCCTCAAGCTGGCCCATCTTCCTTTCAGGAATCCTATGGCATGCTCAATCCAAACTTGTGATTGGGCAAGATGATAGTTGAAATTGGTTTTTCCTTGATTGTTAGATGAAAGGTTCCAGTATGCTGGAAACACATATTTGCCACTAGCATAAGCTGAATTGGCCAGAAGGTATTGATATTGGTCAAAGTAGTTGCCTGGTTGTTGGGCAATTTGCATCTGATTGAACATGTATGAATCATGAAAAAAACCTGGAAGGCCAGCATGGAGGGATATGAACTTCTTGTTATCACAAACAAGTTTCAGGGACACAGAGTATCTAAACAAAATATGAAACATATTTGGTCAGTGGTGTGATTAAAGGTGTTATCAAAGTCATTGGAAAAGAAATGAATCAGTAGCCTTTTTTTGCAATCAAAATAGTGGTTGCCATCTAGCTTGGGTTTTTGACTCAAGGGGATGGTGGTTCCATCAACAAACCCAATGAAACCAGGAAAGCCTTTGGTCTCTGTTACTTGAGATATCTCCTTGCGTTCTTCTTTGGTTGGCCAAGAAAGGACTGAGCAATGGAAAGATAGGCAAGAAAGGACTGAGAAACGGAAAGATAGGAAAGCGTTCATGACTCTTTTGGTGTATAAGTCACTGCTTCCATAACTGACTGAGAATAGATTTTCCAATCAATGGATTGCTGCTCCATTTCCATTTGATCCCAATCTAAAAAAAGCAACAGGGAGTTGGATGGCTGGATTGCATTGAGGATTCCAAGAATTTTTCTGGAAGATGTGGTGGTCTTCATTCATCTCCAAAAGTTTTATGAATGAAGTCAAAAAAGTTTGGAATATTTGCTGGAAGATTAAGTCAGGGATGAGATGAAGCTTTTTCCTTTCATACATAGGGTTGTGGAGGGTGTGTATTCTTGGAACCATGTATTGCTTTTCCAACAGAGAATTCAAAGCTAACCAAGTTGATTCCAAATTGGAGTCTGAATCAGAGTCTGAATGGGAGTCAAACAGTAGCAAAAGTTCAGTCAGCTTTTTTCCATTTTCAACTTGCTGGCGGGAGGTTTGATTGGACATGTTCAGAAAGATGGTGATGTGATGTGTGTTGATGAGATGATTATGGGATTTGATTTGTGTGAAGATGGAGATGTGAAAATCAATAGAGATGTCAAGAGAGGGAGATGAGATGTGTGTGATGCAATGGAGATGCAACGGTGTGGAAACTTTAGAGGTTATCCCTCACAAAGTTGCCGCAGGTTCAGGAGTTCTTGGGTTGAAGCGTCTGTAAGGATTAGATACCGAGCGTAAAGAGAAGTTTTTGAGAGCCTGAAGAGGAGAAAAGGAGAGAAGAGGGGAGGGATTCTGTTTTCCTAAGTCAGCTCCCTTTTCCGCTCCCCGCCTCCTGATGATACAATGGTAAGATGCCCCCCCTACAACCCGGAGTTGAGGGGAAAGGTATTTGAGCCCTCCCCCTCAACCCTAACCTAAGTACAAGCACATGAACAACCCGAAAACAATGAAGAAGGAAACCCTAGGCCCAAAACCCTATCCCATTCCTAACCTGTACCCTGTCCATATCCCATTCCGCTTGCTCGCCTGCCATTACACGCATCCGGTTTGTCCCCCGCGGCGCGGCCCTCCGCCGCGCGCTTCACAAAGTTCACCGCAATTGCCCGTATCCGCCCGACGCGCCGTTGTGAATTTCCTAGTCCCGTAGCCGGCCCACGCTTGCGTGCGGCCGTCCACGGGTATAGCCCCACGATTGCTCCGCCCTTTCCTTCCCTAACTAACCGCCCAAGAACCTGATTGGCCCGGCTCCATCACTGGGTTGGACACCCAAGCGGGTCGCGGCCCGCCTCCCCTAGTCAGACCCGGCCCGCAGCTGCGTGCTTCGCCCTGCTGCGCCTTCTGCTGAGCCCGCAGCGGCCACTGCTGAGAACAAGCGCACCTCAACTGCTGAGCCCAACCTACCAGATGCTGAGCGCGCAGGCCGCAACGCAGTTCCAAATCCAAGGCTATATATTGACACCACATCCCCCCCAACTTGATTTCTGTCCCCAGAGGTCCTCCCCATTATCACCTTGGCCGTCCTTCGCACCCTACCCCCTCTACTGACTCTAAACTCCGCTCCGCATCCCTATCCCTCCACTCCATCGTCATCATGGTCCGCTGCAACTTCTGCGCCCGAAACGGGCTTGCATGCTCTATTGTGTCCGGCCGCCGCGCCTGCTCCGCATGCTGCCGCGGACACCGCCGCTGCTCGCTTAGCAAGGGTATGCCCCGTGCCCCCAACCAATCCGGCTCTTTTCCTCGGCTGCGCAAGAGGGCTCGTCCGGACCCTTTCAGGGTTTTGGATGACGACGCTATCTCGGAGGACTCGTGGACTCCACCCGGATCACCTCCCCGCCGTCCTCGTCCAAACTCGGACCGCGACTCCTCTTCTCCGCTTCGCCGCGCGGGACCACCGCGTAAGGAAGACTATCCGGACTTTGCAGCTTATCGGAGGGCTTTGCGATTTTGGGCGGATCGCGTCCGGGTTACGCAAGGCACGAGGGACCCGCGAATCAACGAAATCCTTAGGCGACGCGCTGCTCTGGCCCCAGCTCCTCCTCCGCCCCCTGCTCCGGCTCCTCCTCCTCCGCCCGCTGCTCCAACTCCTCCAACTCCACAAGGCCCTACTCCTCCGCCGGCGTCGCCGGTGGTCATCTCGTCATTGCCTCCTATCGGACCGGACCCTCCTGTTGGATCCCCTGAGCGCCCGTCCGCACCAGCCCCTCCTCCCGCCGACTCTCCCGAGATCCCGGAGATTCCGGTCGTGATGGCGCTCCCGGCGGCCGGCTTCGAAGTTTTCGCGGAAAGGTCGACTACGATGCTCCGCCAATACCTTGTGACTCCCGGAGCCCAATCCTTGGAATCCCGGCGCGAACTCTTGGCGTCATTCCGGGCTCTACTGGCGTTATCGAGGGCGGAAATGGAGGAAATGATGAAGATGGCTTAAGCGCCTCGGCCTCGTCCCCTCTTCCCCTTTCCTTTTTCCCTTCCTTCTTTTATCCGCTTTTTGTTTTACCGTGTTTCCCTATTCATTGAGAGAAATACACGCCTCAAACGCGAATTTGTTTTACCAAGAAAAATCCGCGCCGCGCGCATTGTGAGGGCAAGAATGAGAGCCGGGTCCGCGCCTGAGTGAGAAATAAGACGCAAGGTTGAGAACCGCGTCCGCGCCTGAGAAATGATAAAAAAAAATGAGAAAATAAGAAAAAAAGTGACGAGTGAGAAATGATAGAAAAGGTGAAAGATTTCTTTTTTTTTTTTTTTTTATATCCCATTGCCGCGCCCGCGCCCTATCCTCTAGTTCCCCCCCCAAACTTAGCTGCTGTCCCCAGCTGGTGGCTTCAGCCAATGCCATGAGGTTCGCGTCCGTCGCCCGATCTCCCTGCATTCCTCCAAACCATGCCGTCAGTGCCTGATCCGTCCGATTCTTGGTCCCGGCGCGCTTCCCTTTCCCATTTGGCGTCCGTCTCGTCCGCCGTCAAAAGGGTCTTGCCTTGGTTACGATTGCCCAACACATGACCTGCTCCCACCACCGCTTGTCCCCCACCTCCCATCATATTTATCCGCCGTTCCCCGAATCCCAAACTGCGCGGAGTATCCTCTTCTCGCTTCGTCCTTGCTCGCTTCCCGCCGTTAGACTGAACCGGTCCCGCCGATACCCGCTTCGCCAACACGCACCCTGCCTCTGCCGGCCTCAGATCAATCGGGTTTGCCGTCTGACTCTTGTGTCTCTTCCGCCCACCATCACCGTTGCTTCCACGCGCGCGTGCCCGGGGCGCGGACATGCTAGGACGCTGGATACTCTTCAGATAGGCCTCAAGGCCCTCCGCCACCTCTGCAAGTTCGTCAGCCCAAGGGGTGGCTACCAGCGGCGAGGCCAGGACGCGCGCTGCCCTGTAATACAGCTCCGCGTAGCCCGGTTCCATTCGGCACCGGTCCCCATCGCGCATGTCCGCTCCATAGCCCGGTTCCGCGGGTGGCCTGAAGTCGCTTCCCCGGAAATGAGAGTCACGCCCCCCCATCTAGCCAGCATGTTCCCCTTCAACGTTGTCGAATTCCGGTTCAGATAGCCGCTCATCTCCTCCACGTCCCGACGTTCTTCCGCACCTTCAATGAACAAGACAATATAGCGTGCCTTCTCGGAATCCGATGCGCCTTTGGAGTCTGCGATCAGGTTGTAACGTGAAATAAACTGCTCCAGACCCGCGACGTTGAAGCGGATGTGCGGATAGTCCCTTGGGTCGATGAGGAGCTGGCGAGAGGAGGAGGAGGAAAGAGGAGAGGCAAACAGCATCTGAGTACCTTCGAGAGACATTGACAAAAGAGATTCCCGGCCAGACCCCCAGATGTGGAAACTTTAGAGGTTATCCCTCACAAAGTTGCCGCAGGTTCAGGAGTTCTTGGGTCGAAGCGTCTGTAAGGATCAGATACCAAGCGTAAAGAGAAGTTTTTGAGAGCCTGAAGAGGAGAAAAGGAGAGAAGAGGGGAGGGATTCTGTTTTCCTAAGTCCGCTCCCTTTTCCGCTCCCCGCCTCCTGATGATACAATGGTAAGATGCCCCCCCTACAACCCGGAGTTGAGGGGAAAGGTATTTGAGCCCTCCCCCTCAACCCTAACCTAAGTACAAGCACATGAACAACCCGACAACAATGAAGAAGGAAACCCTAGGCCCAAAACCCTATCCCATATCCTAACCTGTACCCTGTCCATATCCCATTCCGCTTGCTCGCCTGCCATTACACGCATCCGGTTCGTCCCCCGCGGCGCGGCCCTCCGCCGCGCGCTTCTCAAAGTTCACCGCAATTGCCCGTATCCGCCCGACGCGCCGTTGTGAATTTCCTAGTCCCGTAGCCGGCCTGCACTTGCGCGCGGCCATCCACGGGTATAGCCCCGCGATTGCTCCACCCTTTCCTTCCCTAACTAACCGCCCGAGAACCTGATTGGCCCGGCTCCATCACTGGGTTGGACACCCAAGCAGGTCGCGGCCCGCCTCCCCTAGTCAGACCCGGCCCGCAGCTGCGTGCTTCGCCCTGCTGCGCCTTCTGCTGAGCCCTCAGCGGCCACTGCTGAGAACAAGCGCACCCCAACTGCTGAGCCCGACCTACCAGATGCTGAGCGCGCAGGCCGCGACGCAGTTCCCAATCCAAGGCTATATATTGACACCACAACGGGTATGGATTTGCTGATGTGGATGGGTGTTTTAGATGTGATGGATGGTGGATGGATGATGATGCAAAAATGGCGGGTTTAATGGCGGGTTTGATGTTTGAAATCTACAATTTTCATGAAACCCGCCATTTTGAAAAACACCAGTTAGGGGGTATGTGTATTTCAGAAACCTGCCATTAAAAATGGTGGGTTTGGTCAAAAAAAATGGCGGGTTTCTAATGGCGGGTTTGCTAACTTTGAAACACCCTATTATATCCTTCACCCACACCATAAACTAATTAAAACCACAATTTACAACCCAGCAAAAAGGAGAATCACACTGAGAGACAAAAAACCCTAAAGCAACCCTAACCAACCCTATCCTCCTTCCAAACCACTCATGCTACTACGTCCATCCAGTTTGTCCTTCTTATGGCGCCCTCTGCGCCCTACCCAGAGCCCCCTGTGCTTGCCCGTAGTGGCCCAAATCCTGTTTCATGGTTTTTCCTTCTCATGACACCCTCAACAACCTACTCAGAGCCCCCCATGCTTACCCTGACAAATTGTTGGGCTTCCCGTAGCCAACCAAATCCCATCCTACCATTGCTGTTGTGTCTGGGTTGTTTGTCCTTCTCATGACACCCTCTGCACCCTACTCAGAGCCCCCCGCGCTTACTGTAACCATCCAACGCGCTGTTCCTTGTGGAGACTCCTTTGGTATTGGGTGAAGTTTAGCAAATAGCTTGCTGGCAGTTGATTGAGGGGGAATTTATTACTAAAAGTATTGATATGATAGAAGAATAATAAGGGTGGTTTTGAATTTCCTGCCCCTCTAAGTACTATAGTATTCTCACAAAAATAAAAGAAAAGGTGATTGGTGGCTGATTTTCAGATAGATTTGCTACTATAGTAGTCTATATCAGACCTAGGATCATATGTGTCAAGCTTAATAAGGAAGAAATGGTGGAAAAGATAGTTGACTGTGCCTATTAAATCTGAGTAAGGGAAGAATCTTGTATCTTGTCTTATCCTTTATATATTTTATCTATTTTGATTGATTTCTGATTGAATAATCCTTTGATGTTACAGGTGTTGATTGATAAGGTTGAAATGGTTGAGCCTATAGTTGATAACTGATGGTGATGGTAGATGATGATGGTATGCATGGATGATGGAAGATAATAGTGTGAATAGATTTTCATGAAAGTATGGATGCTTAATGGTGATGGAAGGTGATCTTGATTGATGTTGAAGGTAGTTGGTGATGATGATGGATGGTTATGGGCAATGATGATGATGGATGATGGTGATGATGATGGGTGTTGATAATGATGTATGATGATGATGATTGATGATGATGATTGATGATGATGATGATGGATGAAGGTGATGATGGATGATGATGATGATGGAAAATGATGATGATGGATGGTGATAATGATGGATGGTGATGATGATGGATGGTGATGATGATGGTTGGTGATGGTCAATGATGATGATGGATGATGATGATGATGATTTATATAAGGGTTGGTCATTGTTTATGATAAGGGTTTAATATTGTTGGTAATAGTTTATCATCTTTTATAGAGTTTAATACCTTTTATAAGGGTTGAATATTTTATATAAGGGTTTAATATTCTTTTATAAGGGTTAAATATCCCTTATAAGGGTGGCCACCCCAGGTTAAGTGCCTGGTGGGATGTGGGGGGAATGGCTGGAGAGAGGCCTTCTATTTAAAGAAATCAGGGGGGCTGCCGCCTGGTGGCTGACTTGTGGTTGTGGGTTGATTGTTTGATTCTGCATGCGGTGTCCTGCATATATTGCTTCTGTACTGCATGTACCTGCTTGCATATATTGCTGTGTATGAATGAGGTGTTTTTTTGGTTCTTGATGAATTGCCTTGCATTCATTAATTCTATATATACTGGTGAGGAGTTTGGGTGGTTTATGGGTTTAACTTATATGGTATGGACTTGAAGTCTTCCAGAGTATGTCCATATGTCTTTCACTGAATTTTGACCCCTGATTGGGCTGTATCTTCTAATCCATGAGAGATAGGGAGGTACTTTTGCTGAGTGACTAAGGGTTAATTTAGGTGTAGAATCAGTTTTTGAAGCCATTTTGAGAATTGGGGCTGTATTTATACCAGAAACGTGAGTCTGATGGCTATAGGTTACGTTTTGGAGCACCACACTGTAGCCATGTCTTGGTCCCAAATCCCAATTCTGATCTGACTTGTGCTTATTGCTGAGTGTGAATGCAATGCCCAAATGCTGAGCCTGCCTGCGCAGGCTGCAGCCAGTAACCAATCCATGTCTATAAAATTCCACCCCCCCAAGTTGAGCTCTGTCCCCAGAGGTCTTTCCATTGTTACCTTGACCATATTCCCGCCTTCCAGCTCACCACCACTACCACCACATTTCACTCCAAAAGAATCCTTTTCCCTTCTTGCTTCTTTTATCACTTGTATTGGCACCTGCCCTTGAATCTTGAGAAATATGTTTTGCGCACGCATTCCTTCATGAATTGAGTGATCCTGTGAGAGTGGCCTTGCAGCCTAAGTGAGTGGCCTAGTGCAAGCAACCATGAGCTATGAGGGAAGTGAACAAGAAAGTCTGATTCTTCACCTTCTTTGCATGCAATTGCGCAGCCATGAGTGCCAAGTGAAGTTTCCTAAGTCTGCTGCGCCTTTGTAAGTCCCCATCTTTCTGGAGAGGTACCTGTTCTGCCCTAGAAAAACTTCTGCACAGTTCCACATACCCAGTCTGTAGCAAACACAACAACCAAACACCAGCGTTCACCAAATAACTTCCCCCGCTCCAATTGCAACCTCCCATAGAAGGAGAATTAGATGAAAGAGAGAAAAAGAGAAGAAAAAGAGAAAAGAGAGAGTTTTTTTTCCCACTTCTCATTTTCCCGCCTTCCACTTGCAGGGCTTGTCCTTGTCTGTATGGACCCAGCCCGTGCCACGCATGTGTTCCCCCTCGTCAAACAACCATCTGCACTAGCTCCCCTCAACTTGGCTGCTATCCCCAGAGGGTTGCAACTTTCCATTCCATCCAAAGAAAAGACTTTCGCGGCTTCATCCAATCCCACACGGGGAAAGTTTGCAGATTTTTTTCCCAAACTGCCATCCAAAGTTGTCCCCCACCAAAACCCATGCAACCCAATCCCCTCTTTTCCCAACCAAACTATTGAAACCCAATCCCTTCCCGTTCTGCAACTGAAGCCCCATCCCACATGTCCATTGTGCCAATCCTGAATCCCTTGCTAGCTTTGATGGAAACACCTCTGCTGTTGACCCATCTTCATGGAACTCCCCGCGCTCCACTCCCTTCTGCACCACATGCATTTGCATTGTTTTCAAAGGGTTCCAACCTTGGTTGAAATCCTTCAACGCCTGAACCATCCCATCCACCACCACCAACTCTGGAATCCCATCCCCTGTCCCCCCCCTGAACAATATCCACCTCTCCCTTCCTCTCCGCAAGAACCATCCACTGCCCATTGATTCCCAAACCATGTGCAATATCCGCTGTTTCCTTCTTCTCCGCAAGACTTGTCTGCTGCCCATTGGCTCCCAAACCCTGCGCCACAGGTCTTGGAGCAGCCAGCAGCGGTTGCTCCTCCACATCCACTTCTATCCTATCCACCACACCTCCCCTTCCTTCCCCTTCCAGAACCTTTCCCTTGGTCTCCCCCAACGGGTGCCATAACCCAGCCCTGGTGACAATGCCAATGGATTTTTGCGTGGTTACAACTTCTTCCTGTCCCCCCTTTTGCACTTGCTTCATGGATGCAGGCTGACCTGGTTCTTTCCAAAACCGCTTGCCCAACAAATATCCTGTACCCACCAGATGAACCAATCCTGTTTTTGAATCCTTTTTTGGGTTCTGGCATCCCAACTGCCAATAGCCATTATTGCCACCATACATGCATACCCCGGGCACAGGTGCACTAAACAGCTGAAAGCCCTCTGCCGCTTGAGGTAGCAAACCATGCAAGTTCTGCAACATAAAGCTCATAGAGATCTTGAGGTCCCTTGCCAACTCTGAAAGTTTGCTAGCCCAAGGGATGGCTTCCCATGGTGGGGCTGGCGCAGGAGCACACATTGCCACATAATCCATCAATTATGCTTGCAACTGGACCACGCCATGCGTGCTTGCAACCAAAGCCACCCTCTTGAAGGCGCTCTCTGGGAACTGTGGTTTGTGTTTTCCCCACCTTGCCAATATTTCCTCCTTCAGCTTTGGCCAGTCAAGGTTTCTATAGCCTTCCATCTCTTCCACTTCCCAAAACTTCTACTTTTCCATGATGAAAAGAACAAAAATGTGTGCCTTGTCCAAATCCAATGTGCCTTTGGATTCTGCAATCATTTCATATTGTGAGATGAATTGCTCCACTTATGGGGTTTTGAATTGAATTTGAGGGTAATACCGCAGCTCAATGAGAAAAGGCCAGGAAGAGGGGGGAAGAGTAGTTGTAGAAGGGGTTGGGGTTATAGACCCCAAGGAGAAAGAGTGATTGTTGGGAGGTGTTGATAGGAAATTGCATTTGGTTACCTTCAAAAGACAAGAAATGGAAAGTTATTTCCTTGCCAGACCCCCAGATGCAGAAACAAGAGGGAGAAACTCTCCAAGTTGTCCCTAAGTTCCGGAATTGATGGTCCTAGAATCTGTAAGGATAGGTATGCACCTGTTTAAAGAGAGAGAGAGAGAGTAAAGAGATGAAATTCATTCTGTTTGCGGCCAGATCCAATATATATAATATGAGATATTCAAGCTGGGGTTGAGAGTGCAGACTTTATGCCCACACTCCCAACCCTAACCTAAGTACAAGTGCAATGACAGCCCAAAACAAATAGAAAAGAAACCCTAAAAACCAGAAACCTAGCCTAACCCTAACCCTTTCCCATGCTGCAACCACCCTCAAGCCTGCCTACATTTACACACACCCAGTTTGTCCTTCTCATGATTCAGCCCTCTGCCGCACCCTACTTGGAGCCCCCTGCGTTGAGACACACCCTGTTTTTCCTTCTCATGCCGCAGCCCTTTGCTGCGCCCTACTTGGAGCCCCCCGCGTTTTCTGTATTGGCACAGCGCACCATGTGATTTCCTGCCCCTCCAGTTTGGCCTGCGCTTGCGCGCGCCTGCCTCAATTGCCCCACTTTACCTTCCCGGACTGACCACCCTGAAAACCTGGTTGGGCCAGCTTCATCCTTGTGTCCATAGTGTCCAAGCGGGCCATGGCCCACCACATCCAATTGAGCCTTACCCATGCCTGGTATGCTGAGCCCTGCGGCGCCTACTGCTGAGAACTCAGTGGCTGCTGCGGAGACCACATACCTCCAAAATGCTGAGCCTGACCTACCAAATGCTGAGCTCGCCGTCTGTGGAACAGTTCCCAATACAAGGCTATATAACAACATCACAATGGTTCCAAGAATTTTTAAGGTTGAAGCATGCCCTTGAAAGAGAGAGCAAGAGAGAGTTAGAATGTAAAAGATGTATTCCTTCCTTCCTTACCTCCTTCTGTGGTGGTGGTGTGCTTTGATCTCCCCCCCTTAGCACAGCAGTGGGGGGGAAGGTAGTATATCCTCCTAAGTACCAGTGCAATTTACAACCCAGCAACAAGGAGAATCACACTGAGAGACAAAAAACCCTAATGCAACCCTAACCAACCTTATCCTCCTTCCCAAATCCTTGTGCTACTATTTCCATCCGGTTTGTCCTTCTCATGGCACACTTTGCGCCCTACTTGGAGTCCCCTGCCCTTGCCCGTAGCCACCCCAATCCTTTTGGGCGCCTGCCTCTGCGTCTGCATGGTTTGTCCTTCTCATGAAACCCTCTGCCACCTACTTGGAGCCCCCTGTGCTTATTGTGACCACCCGCTGCGCCTTCCCGTAGCCACCCAAATCTCAGTCTTGCATTACAATCTCATCCATGTGGTTTGTCCTTCTCATGACACACTCTGCGCCCTACTTGGAGTCCCCTGCGCTTAACGTAACCACCCAACGTGCCTTACGTAGCCATGTCTTGATCCCCAATCCCAATGCTGAGCTGACTTGTGCTTATTGCTGAGCCTGAGGGCAATGCCCAAATGCCAAGCCTGCCCGTGCTCATTGCTGAGTGTGCAGGCCAAACCAGTTACCAATCTGTGTCTATAAAATTCCACCACAGCAGAGGTTGAACTGTGGTTGTAAGATCATCATTGCTTTCAAATATGGCCCCTCACATCAAGGGCAAGGAGTCTTCACCGCAGCTGCAACAGCTGAGTGGTTGGCGGTCCAAGGTGGCTTACCCTCTTAGTGTTGATCCCTTTTTTGCTTTTTCCACCTCTTCACATTCACTTGCAGCTGCTTGAAAGGCTCTTTCAAAAAAAAACCCCTTGGCACAAATCACCCCTTTTCAAACAAGACCCAGTAAAGCAATAATACAAATGTGCCTAATATCTCTCAGTTCCTCCTCTACACAATGCAAGAAGTCCAAACAAGCTTAAAAGATTCATCAGGATGTTGGGTTTCAGATTATACTTGGTGATAACTTTATCTTGGGTTTTGGCACAGGTACACACCACATTCCTGGATCCAAGAAGACACAAGAGCTTTAGTATGGGGCTAAGGGTTTCCTCCAGTTATTGCACCCATCCCCTTGAGATAGGTCCAAAAGTGAAAGTAAATTTGAAACAAACATTCAGTCCCATTGATGAAAAAGTGTTTGGAACAACCCTTTGAAGTTGTGTATGGGCCCCAATGGGTCAAATGGGCCATGTAGAGCCCTACACAATCCCCACACGACTGGGTGTTGTGAATTTATCATCACCCTTTAAGGTTTTATAAAGATCAAGAAATTACTAAAATTTCTTTATAAGGGTTTCAGGTGCCTAGCTACAGGGCTGCGGTGTCAAATTATCAAAAAAAATCAATTCTTGAAAACCCCTGAAATAAAGGATTTGACTGTGTAGCAGCAGAGGGCGCAATTGCAGGTAGACGTAAAATTATGTGAAATAAAGTACTGGGGGCATGACAGAATTAATTCCCTATTTTTATTTTTATTTTTATTTTGATTTTGATTTTGATTTTTATTTTTATTTTTATTTTTATTTTTATTTTTATTTTTATTTTTATTTTTATTTTTATTTTTATTTTTATTTTTATTTTTATTTTTATTTTTATTTTTATTTTTATTTTTATTTTTATTTTTATTTTTATTTTTATTTTTATTTTTATTTTTATTTTTATTTTTATTTTTATTTTTATTTTTATTTTTATTTTTATTTTTATTTTTATTTTTATTTTTATTTTTATTTTTATTTTTATTTTTATTTTTATTTTTATTTTTATTTTTATTTTTATTTTTATTTTTATTTTTATTTTTATTTTTATTTTTATTTTTATTTTTATTTTTATTTTTATTTTTATTTTTATTTTTATTTTTATTTTTATTTTTATTTTTATTTTTATTTTTATTTTTATTTTTATTTTTATTTTTATTTTTATTTTTATTTTTATTTTTATTTTTATTTTTATTTTTATTTTTATTTTTATTTTTATTTTTATTTTTATTTTTATTTTTATTTTTATTTTTATTTTTATTTTTATTTTTATTTTTATTTTTATTTTTATTTTTATTTTTATTTTTATTTTTATTTTTATTTTTATTTTTATTTTTATTTTTATTTTTATTTTTATTTTTATTTTTATTTTTATTTTTATTTTTATTTTTATTTTTATTTTTATTTTTATTTTTATTTTTATTTTTATTTTTATTTTTATTTTTATTTTTATTTTTATTTTTATTTTTATTTTTATTTTTATTTTTATTTTTATTTTTATTTTTATTTTTATTTTTATTTTTATTTTTATTTTTATTTTTATTTTTATTTTTATTTTTATTTTTATTTTTATTTTTATTTTTATTTTTATTTTTATTTTTATTTTTATTTTTATTTTTATTTTTATTTTTATTTTTATTTTCAATTTATATTTATATTTATATTTTGATTTATGTTTATACTTTTATTCTTCTTTTTATTTTGGGTGATGATAAATTCATAACTCCCAGCCATGTGGGAGTGGTGTAGGGCCCTACATGGCCCAATGGACGCGTGGGGGCCTTTAAATGCGTCCAAAGTGCGCATGAATGCGTGTATATGCGTTTACACTTGTCCAAGGGGTCGTCTTAAGCATGCGCAACGCCCTGGGGGTTGTATACCCCCGTAAATGGTGTTTTTGGGTTGTGAACCCCCATTCATGGAAGCTTTGATGCGTGGCCAAGGGTATACAACCCCCTGGGGGTTGTGCCAAAATGTTTGGCGCCCCCAGACCACATTTGGGTTGCATCAACCCAATTTTGGGATCAACACATACTATGTGGGACTGTTTTTCCACATCTAGCAACCCCAAAGTGAAACCAAAGTGAAAATAAAGTGAAATAAAGTGAATTAGTGGCCCAAATCATTGAAAAAAAGGGAAACTTCAAACAAACATCCCACAAAATTGATCTTTCTCAACTTGAAAGTGAGCAAACTTGGTAGTTGTTCAATTGAAAGTTGGATTGAATACTGATGTAGCATTGAATTTTTTTTTTCATTATGGGAACAGTGGCAAGCCCTCTTATTTGTAACATGGCTGCCTTGAAGGTGTTGTAGAAAAAACTTCTGTTATCCTGTCTAGATGGCAGATTTATTTTCATCATCTTTGTTCCAATAATCATTTGGAAGCTGAAAAAGAAACTACCTGGGAAACTTCTCTTGTGACTAATCAAAATCCTAATTTTCCATCCCAATTTTCCATCCAAAATAATTTAAAATTGCTCTAATGGTCAAGAAAATCCTCAAGTTACTAGTTGTAAAAAAGAAAAATGATTTATCAAATTTCCTTATCTCCCAACTCAATGACAGAAAGACAACTCCAGCAAGCCCACTGCCCAATTCACCTCTGCTCAGGCCTACATGATCAAAATCTCTGGTAGTAATCATGAGGAAGAAGAAATCCTGAACTGGTGAAACTCATCACATTTTTGGACAGAAGAGTCTTTTTTTCACCCTCTAAAAGTGTCGACCCTTCCCAATCAGCACGGGGTATGCCTCTAGTAAATGGTCTGCTCTGGGAAAGGGGAATGTACATCTGCCTGTGGGAGGGTCTCTATGTGTCCTCAAAGATTGTCTTTTTGTTCCTAAGATCAGGAGGAAGCTCATTGCAATATTTCCTCTGATTACCTCTTCTATTACCGTAATCAGAGATCCAGAAATATTTCTTGTTAAAGATGATCTCAAGAAACCTTTCATGGGTCATCTGCTAGAAAAATTAATGGAAATTCCCTACCAAAGTATGAGTGCAAACATGACTGAACCAATGAAAAAATTTGGAATTGATGTCTTGGGCATCCAGGGCCAGCAGTTAGGAATTCTCTGGCTCTATCTGTATCTGGTTTAATACCTTTCTCCAAATGTACTTAGTCCAAATTGAAATTGCTTCCTTTCCTTGGTCAACTTGAACCTACTTGAGAGGTCCTAGAATGTATACATCTTGATCTTTTGGGGCCTATAAATCTGCCCTTGGTCTTGGGCTTCAAATATTTCCTGAAGGTTGTTGATGAGCATACCACTTTCAAGTTTGTTCAAATTTTAAAATGGAAATTAGAAATTTTGAAAGAGTTTGTCAAGCTAAAAGCCCTGATGGAAATTTTTAATGATTGGAATGTAAAACAAGTGGTCTATCATCAAGGAGGGGAATTTTTCAATCAAAATTTCAGAGGTTGACTGAAAAGAACAGTTTTTACATTGGTTCTCTCCGGAAGAAACTCCTTGAAAAAATGGGTTTTCCAAAAGGGAAAACCAAATTATTCTTGAAAAAGCTCAATGCCTCCTTTGAAAGTAATTGCTTGAATATTACCTTTGGACAGAGGGGGTAAATATGGTCTGCTTTTTATCTGATCTTATTTCCACTCCTTCTTGGGACAATCAGACACCATTCTACCTGTGGAGCAGAAGTACTCCAAGTATCAAGAAAATTTGGTGCTTTGGTTGCAAGGCTTTCATTGATGTCCCTAAAAATTGACGGGTGTTGATGCTGGGGCCAACCAGGGATGCAGGGGTCTTTCTGGTGTACAAGAAAAATGCTGCTAAATATAATGATAAAATTGACGAATGGATTGAACGTAAAACTGGAAACTGGATGGGCAAAGAGACATCAACAAGAATCCAGCATTGAACAGAACAACCGCGGAGTGAGGATCACCAACATTCAGCGCAGACAGACAATGTTGGCAAGGTTAAACAGGCGACAAGTGTTTGGGGACATGAATGGACAAATGAGATTGAGTAGGCTAACAATGAGATGGAATGGAGAAGGTCAGATCCATGAGGTGAGAATTATGAAACGTTAGGTTGATGAATACAATATCTCACCGGGCACACAGACAGGGCTTACGATGATGAGAAGGATTGAGTTGAGCAAAGAAAGGAAATGAGATGATAAATGAAAGAGATGAAAAATGAGGAAACTGGTCGATGGGGGTGAGGGTCTTTTGAATTGAGGTGTTGGGATGAAGCGCAGAAATTGAGGTGTTGGGATAAAGCACCAATTGAGATATGAGGATGAAGTCCCCTGAGGGAGTTGAGGAGGTCCGCTGTGACCAGGTCAGACCAGAAGTAAGCTGAACCGGGTACACTTCAATTTTAGGAGTGAAGTGTCTTCACCCGCGCAGCGCCCGTGAGCGTGGCTGTAGGCATAGCTGGAGACAGGACTTGGCAACAAAACTTACCACCCCTCCATGCCTGATGAGATATTGGAGACACCACAAGACAAAACAAGAAATGGAGATAACAAAGATATGCTTTGAATGGAGGAAGCTTTAGTTAGAGAGTTGGCTTTCATTTCCGTAGATCTTATGAGCTTAACCTCAACTTTTTTATTGGATAGTTTGTCTCTCATCCCTTTAGTCTTTAAGTCCAAATTTCTTGTTTTCAAGTTTGAGCCAAATTTTCTGATTTTATCATCCAAGCCGCTGTTATCAATGTGGACTAGTATGGACTCAGGAGAAGCCATGAATATCTCATCCATTAACGCTTTGATCCATGTTGCTTCATGATATGAGTCAACCAGCGCGTTTAACTCCGCATCCGTGGAGGACCATGTTATGTTCTTCTGTTTACAGCTGTTCCATGAAACCAGGCTGCCAAATGTCACGCAAAGAAATCCGGTCTGAGACTTTCAAGTGCTCGGGTCATTGGCCCACGACGCATCTGAGAACACTTCCAGAGCGTTTGATTGATTGAGGTATTTGAGCTCAAGTTGGTAATGTTGAGTGGATTTGAGATACTTCCATGTTTTCCTTAGTTTGTTCCAGTGTGTTATGCCGGTTTTAGTGTTGAATTGGGCTAAACTCAACACACCAAAGCTGACATTGGGTCTCGTGAAGCAGGCTATGTGATTTAACAGCCCAATCACTGACCTATAGTTGATTTTCAGGGCCTTGAAATGTTCGTGCTCCTTGTCTGAGGCCAGAACAAGTTGCAGGTTGCCTGTGAGAGGAGTGGACGACCCCTTGCAGTCTGTCAGGCCCAGTTCTTTGAGTCCATGCTGAGTGTGGTTTGGCTGGCTGAGAAGAATCCAATCATTTTTGACCTCTATTTTCATTCCAAGTATGGTGTTTGGGTCTTGACTCGCAGATCCTTTGAACTTGTCCAGGAATTTCTTTTTGAAGTTCTGGCCATCACCTACCAAAATTAAGTTGTCAACGTGGAAGAAGAGCCTGGATCTTCCATTGTTTGACAAATAAAGGCAGGGATCACATGCCAATTTGTAGAAGCCGATTTCCTTGAACCAGGCCATCAATGTTTCGTACCAATTTTTGGGATATTGCTTTAACCCATAGAGAGATTTCTTTAATTTGAGGAACTTTGATTTTCGGTTCAAGCCTTTTGGAATTTGGATGATAACGTTCTTGTCTATTTGAGAGTGTAAGAACGCGCTTTTCATGTCAAATTGCCAAACTTTTTGAGAGGATTTCAGCTCATACACAAATGGGAGTCAAAGAGTGGATGGTTTTCCCGTGGGGGCAAACGTTTCAAAGTAATCTACCCCTTTGATTTGACCGCATCCTTGCACGCAGAGACGGGCCTTGTACTTGACTGGGTCACCGTGACAGTTTTCTTTCAGCCTGTAGATCCAAGTGGTTCAAAGCGGATTTGAGGGATTGGGTCCATCGTATTCTTCCCAGACGTCAAATGAGTCGATGGACGACAGCTCCGTGTCCATTCCACTGATCCACTTGAGGTTTTCTTTGCATGTGACCGCATCATCGTAGCTTTTTGGTTCATAATAATGGAAGAACCCGTAACGTTGAGGGGGTTTGATCAAGGATCGGTCTTGGAGGGTTCTAGGAGGTTGCGTAGGAGGTGCAGGATTGGACTGCCCATGTCGCGACGTTGGCTGGCTAGCAAAGGGCTGCTCATGTACGGAGTCCTCCTGGGAGCGGCCAAAATCTTTGGACTCTGGATCTTGGAGGGAATTGCCGCTGCAATCTGAATCTGAGTCTGAGACTTTGGGCGACACCGACCTGAACCTTGTGAATGCCTGATTGTTTGCTTGCTCTGACTGTTGATCCTCCAAACTTTCTGATTCCGTGTTGTGAAGGTTGCTCTCCGCGTTGTCCGAGGTGAATGAGAGATTTGAGTTTTGAGGGTTGGACATTCTTAAAAATTTGATGTGCTTTGTAGAAATAATAGAGTTAGATTTAGTTAAGATTTGATAAGAATGGAGGAGCGGATTGAAGCCTACTAGGATTCCTTCCTCTCCCTTTTGCTTAAACTTATATCCTTTGTCTCTTCTTGTGAGTAGGTAGACACACGGACATCCTATGGGTCTCAGATATGAAGCCAGCAAGGAGTGCCCATGCACTTAGAACCAGGGGGATTTGGAGTTTTTGTCTCTGGGAATTTGATTTAGCATGAAGGCGCTCGATTTGATGACCTCATGCCATTGATAAGCTGAGATTTGACTGTCCTTCAGTATGGTTTGAGTGGACTTGGAGATGGTTTTGTTTGCCCGTTCCGCTTTTCCATTATGTTTGGGGTGGTACGGTTCAGATACTACCTGTCTAATGTGGTTGGCCTCGTAGAAAGTTTGCAGTTTGCAATTGACAAATTCAGTGCCTCCGTCGGAACATACCTTGCAAGGATAGTGTCCGCGTTTTTGATTCTCCTTTTCAATTAGGTCAATGATGACTTCGGAAGTTTCCTCCTTTGATCCCAAAGGAAATGCTCCAATGTATCCCGTGGCGCTGTTGACTAGAGTGAGAATGTACCAGTGCCCCCCCTTTGACTGAGGCTTGAGCGGTCCCATGAGATCCAAGTGAATCCGTTCAAAAACTTTCTTTGCCGCAACAGACGTTTCCTTGAATGATGATTTAGTTATTTTACTTTTGAAGCAGAAGATACATTTGAATCTTCTCTTTGCTTTGGGAGAGATGTGCCTTGTGAATTGTTTGAGTCTTGACAGCAAAGCGTGCCCATAGTTTCTATGGATGTCCATGAGTTTGTCATCCTGGGTAAAAGCCAGATTTGCCAAGTGAGGATGGATCAGGCTTCAGTCAAAGTTTGGGGTTTCTAGGGAGTAGAGATTGTTTACGATTGTCCCGCCAAACATTTTTAAGCCATCCTTGGATACCTTGAATCCATTCCTGCTAGCTTCCAGTGAGCATCCAGCTTGATTGAGAGCACCAGAGCTTATCAGGTTGATGGTCAAGCTTGGAACGTAGAAAAAATTTGAAAGCTTGAGCGTGAAATTCCCCCAGACCAGTATTGCCGTCCCTTTGCCTTTTATCTTGAGTTCAGCTCCTTTCTTTCCGGTTTTGATGGCTTGGTCTTCACAGGGAGACAATTCCTTGAAGTATCTACTATCATTGATCATGTGTATTGACGCGCCGCTATCTAGGATGAATTTGGAGCTGGGGTTTCCATGGTCAATCCACATTGACAGAAGAGCTAGGTAGTGAGCCATGGGGTTACTCTTAGCTTGCGTCTTGCGCAATTTCCATTTCGCTTGATCTTCTTTCCACCAATCGGGCGCGATTTCTGGGTGGAGATGTCAGCAGCTGTCGGCAAAATGGTGCTTGTCTTGTTTGGGATTGCAGTATCCCTTGGTGCATCTCTTTCTTTCGCCCTGTTTCTCAGAGTGATTGGTTCCTGTTGGTCTGAGGTTGGTGAGGGCGACTTCCGTCCTCAACAGTTGAATGTTTTGAGACGTTTGCGCTCTAGATTCATTGTTTAGTTGGGTGAGATGGTTCATCACGTATTCCACTGTGAGTTCCCTGTCCGTGTGCATGATTTGGCATTTGAAATCCTTCATAGAGTCCGGAAATTTGAAAAGCAGATGGTACGCCAGGATGTTGTTAGGAAGAACAATTCCAACTTCCAAAAGTTTCTTGAGGCTCAATTTTGCCTTTTTGATAAAATCCTCTATGTTGTCTGGCATAAATTGCAAGTACAAGAAGTTGTTGAAAAATCTAGCCCTGTTTGAAGCCTGAGACAATGCGTATTTGTTGATGATTGCCTTCCAGAGTAGCTTCGCCGAGTTCTTATTGGTAGGTGTGACAATGTTGTTGTGGGTGGCTGCCTCAAGCCTGGAGATTATGAGCAGTTTGATTTCGTCATTGAAATTGCTTTCCAGAGTAGAAACATCATTGTTAATGGGCCCAGAGCATCCACGAATGTCTAGGATGGCATTCATCTTGTCCTTCCAAACCCCATAGTTATCCTCGCTCAGCCTAGGGATAGTATCAAGAGCCGACTTCAGCATAGCTTGCCTGAATCCTTCTGACATGGCCAAAATTTTGCAGTTTTATCGTAGAAATTTGAATTTGAGTTGAGTCGAGACCATTCGGCTTTTAACCGTGATAAAATTGACGAATGGATTGAACGTAAAACTGGAAACTGGATGGGCAAAGAGACATCAACAAGAATCCAGCATTGAACAGAACAACCGCGGAGTGAGGATCACCAACATTCAGCGCAGAAAGACGATGTTGACAAGGTTAAACAGGCGACAAGTGTTTGGGGACATGAACAGACAAATGAGATTGAGTAGGCTAACAATGAGATGGAATGGAGAAGGTCAGATCCATGAGGTGAGAATTATGAAACGTTAGGTTGATGAATACAATATCTCACCAGGCACACAGACAGGGCATACAATGATGAGAAGGATTGAGTTGAGCAAAGAAAGGAAATGAGATGATAAATGAAAGAGATGAAAAATGAGGAAACTGGTCAATGGGGGTGAGGGTCTTTTGAATTGAGGTGTTGGGATGAAGCGCAGAAATTGAGGTGTTGGGATAAAGCACCAATTGAGATATGAGGATGAAGTCCCCTGAGGGAGTTGAGGAGGTCCGCTGTGACCAGGTCAGACCAGAAGTAAGCTGAACCGGGTACACTTCAATTTTAGGAGTGAAGTGTCTTCACCCGCGCAGCGCCCGTGAGCGCGGCTGTAGGCATAGCTGGAGACAGGACTTGGCAACAAAACTTAACATATAATGTGACTTTCCTTTTGGAAAAAAGTGCAATTGTTACTAGAAATGTCATAGTTTTTGAGGATGAGCTTCCTATGCGTCACTCTGTCTCTGATTTGGCTCTATATTCCAATCAAGAAAGGGTTTTTTTCATTGAGGAGGAAGATGTGTTTTTTGATTTTTTGGATCAGTCTCCAAGATTGGAACTCTACTCCACCTTTTCCTGAAAATCACTCACCTCTGTGTTCTCCTATCTCAAGATTTGATGGGTCTGGTCCTGATACTGCTTTCCAGTGGTTTTTGGATCAGAATTCTTCATTTTTTCCACTGCCTCATATTGAGGTGGTCAGCCCAAGATATCCCACCATCTGGACCAGTGATATCAATCTGCTTCAAATTCTGCCATACTCCCAACAGCCAGCAGCCAATCTAGACTTGCTCAGTGACAGCGTTGTCCCTTGAAGCTACAAACAGGCCATGGAATGCCTGAAAAAGGATCATTGGTTGGCTTCAATCAAAAGGGAGCTTGATTCAATGCAAGATCTAGGCTTTTGTGAGTTAGTTCCTTTTTCTTGGCAGAAAAGAGTTGGGAAAGTATGATTTTTCAAGAAAAAACAGGATCACACCAGTAACATGGTGTAGTATGAGACTTGACCCTGCGCACAGGGATTTTTGCAGGTGCCTGGTATAGATTATACACAGAATTTTGCACCAATGGGGCGGCTGGATTCCCTTTGGGCCCTCATATCCTTTGCTGAAGCTCATTGAATCCAGTTTCAACGGAGGGATTTCATGAATGCTTTTCTAAATTCTCCTTTGAAAGAAATTGTGCATCTCAGTGTTCCTTGTGGCTTACAGCTTGAAAATGCTGATTTTTGTCTCAAGCTGCACAAGGCCATATATTTTATCAAGGAGGGCTGCTGGCATGGTAAAATTGGCTCTCTACCTGGCTTGTTGGTGAGTGTGCCTTGTGTTATGTCTCTGATACCTGCATCTTTTATTGAGGAGGCAATTTGCAAGTCCAGATATCTTTTACTGAGGAAAAAATTAAAATCTTTGGTTCCAATATGTTGGTCTTCAGGAGAAAAATCAGTTCCAATTTTGGCATGAAGGATCTTGGAGAAACCAAGCTTCTTCTTGAGGTATGTGTCATTCAGCTTGGGTAATAAATTGAACTATATCCATCTCATTATGCAGAGTCAATCATACATGACTATTTCATGACAGAATCCAAGTTGGTAAACACCCCCATAATCCCTGGTTTTAATCCTGAACCACCAACCAATGATGATGTTAAGCAATTCAGGGATTCTGGGCACAATAAATGTAAAGCTATTGGTTCTCTTAGTTATTTTGAAACAGCAATGCGTCCCAATTTGTTGTTTGCTGTAAGCATGCTATCTCAATCTTAAGACAATACTGGCATTCAGAATTGGTGTGCCGGCATCCACACAAGGAACCTTGGATGTTTGCTTTTTCTACGCAAGAGGGTTCTCTGAGCCTATGGTTGCTAACTCCAATCAAGATTGGGGAAATTATCAAGACACCAGGCTATCAGTCATGGGTTACCTGGCTCTCTTCAACAACTTTTTAATTGTATGGAGATCCCAAAAACAACCTTCATTCTCACTATTGACTGCGCTGAGGCAAAATATTGGGAATTGATGAAAATTGCATGTGAAGAACTCTGGTTTTTCAGTTCATCAGAAATGTTCATCTTGTTGTCTCCAATGAATCAAATTTTGTATTTGATGAAAATCAAGGCTGCATCAATACAGCCATTAGTTATTGAAAATCCAATTATTGGCAAATGAATCATGCAGAGATACAATTAAATTTTGTGAGGGAAGTGATTCAAAACTCAGATGTTTGTCTCATCTATGTTCCCTCTGGTTAAATGCTTGCTGATTTTCTAACCAGGCCTGTTTTCTGTCCTGTTCTGGCAAGAGGTTTTGAGCGTCTAAGTCTTTCAATTCTGAATTCCAGGGGGAGGGTGTCAGAATATTGGACTAAGGGATCTCAGAAATTCTGACTTAGGACTACCAGACCTTTGGACTTTAATTATCTTGAATGAATTCCCTTGCGCATCATTCCCTTTTTGTTCTTATCAATTCATGATTCTATTTGGTATATCTCACATGCTCTAATTTGTCCTTTCTGGATTTTTGTTTCTCATCCCAATATCTTTGTTTCTCTTCTACAACAAATATGATCCCCTCAATCTTAAATACTGCTAGTTTTCCTGCCTCTGAATTTCTCGATCACTCCCCTTTCCACCTCATTCAAACACTGCTGTTATTTGATAAGATTTGAATAGATTCTCTTAGAAAATAAAACAAGAAAACTAAGGAAAAAAGGCAGAAGCATGAGTAAAAGAAACAAATAAAACAAGTAACAGACGGATGAAGATGAGAAAGATTATTCCTTCAGCTAAGGCTGATGAGTTAGATTGAGAGCAAGGTGTTTCTAGAGTACAAGATTGAGAGCTGGAGTTGGCTGGGCCAATTGAACTTGATGTTTAGATTATGATGAGCCTGAAAATTCAAAAGAGAAGAAATATTACCAGGAAGGTATTCATAGTTGGTTGTATAGATGGTGAGTGAATTGAGCTTTGAGGAAGATGATGGTGGTGGTTTTTGCGGCTGAGTTAGTGAGTTCAAGTGATGGAAGAATGAGGAGAAAGATAGAAAAATTGACAGGAGGTAAAAAGAAGAAAAGGAGAGAGAGAACAAGAAAAGAAGGGAGAAATGTTGAACAGATAATGAAGTTCAGCTGGATCAGAAAGACAAAGGGGAGAGGGACTTGAAAGAGGAAAGGAGATTGAAAAGAAGGAGCCAGACCTTCCTGGGACCCCCAGTGGATTTGGTAGTTGAGAGAGGACATAGATTAGTTGAGCGTGGACATAATTAACACCCCTCATGACTGGTAAGCAGGGGGGGCTGCAGAGGATTGAATGGCAGGCTTGTCAAAAGTTTTCCATTGTAGGAGCTTGAGAGAATTGATGGAAAATGCTTTAGTCAGGGCATCAGCTATCATGTAATTGGTTGAGATCAGGGAGAGTTTGAATTTAGAGTGAGTAAATGATTCTTGCAAGACCTTAGTTTTGGTGTATATGAGTCAGGATCTAGAGTGGGATCCAAATTTTTTTATTTTATCTTCTAGCCCTTTGCTTTCTATATGAATCGTAGGCTTTATTTCAGGAAGGGGATAAATTTTGCTGATGAGATGGGTGATCCATTTTAGTTCCAGGTAGAAATCAAGGAGGTGTCATACTTATGACACAGAGGTAGTTTTGATTATGTAATAAAGCCTAGATGATTAGGCATCCTTTGAGGTATCATTAACATGTTAAAAATGAAAGATATCACAGTTTGTAAATAGAATTATATAAATTGAACTCTTTCTCCACTTGCTAGTCCTTCCTTATGGAATCTATTCTACTTGTTTGCACCCTGACTTTCAGTAAACTTCATTCCTGGAGTCTTCCTTCCTCATAGTACCATCCAGAATCATTTTGAGTCTTCTTTGGGTTCTCACCCATCCTGGAGTTCTTACTCCATCTGTTTAATCTTCAGCTTGATCCATTTTGGATCTCTTCTGGTACTAGGCTTCCTTCCCCTATTAGTTATCTGCAACCCTGGCTCTGTGTCAAGCCTCCGCATGATGGGGGGAATTGAGTTCAGACTTTGTAGAAAATTGTTTTATATTTATTTTTCTGAAGATGACTGGGCTTCCATAATGTTAAATGATTTATCCAGTTTTAGACTTGAAAAAGGTGGTGTTGTTGCCCCATGTTGCATCACTGTAGCCTGAGATGACCTCTTGAGTTTGGTTGTGTTTGAGTGTTAATTTGAGGTCTCTGGTAGTTTTGAGATACTTCCATACCTTTCACACTTCTCTCCAGTGTGTCATACCAGGATTGGAATTGAAAATTTCCAGGATTGAGATGGCAAAGGAGATATCCAGTCAAGTTTATTTATAAAGATGATTAAGGAGTCCAGTCCCACATTGGTAGTCAATATTCAGTTGGCAGAATTTGGCGTGGTATTAATCTGAAGCCAATTAGATCTTTGTATTTTGGGTTAGAAGCAAGTAAGTGTCCTTGGAAGTTGAGATTCCAAGTTCCTCCAGAACTTGATAAATGTGATTGGGTTGACTCAGAAGAACTGTATTGCTTTTGAATTCCAAGAGCATTCCAAGAATTGTATTTGAAGGGTTTCATGATGAGTTTTTGAATATTCAGGAAATTGGTATTGGAAGCATCAGGGTTGACGAGATCAATCAGATTGTTGACATAGAAGTATAAGACTTCTAATGAATTGGATTTGAGATAGAGGCATGGGTCACTGGTTGATTTTTGGAATCCTTGTGAGTTGATCCAGGAAATTAAGTTTTCTTACCAATTCTTTGGAGATTTTTGGAGACCACAAAACAACTTTTTGAGCTTGAGATAGGGAGATTTCCAATGAGATCCTTTGGGGGTTTTAATCATTAAAGTTTCATTCAATGGGGCATGGAGAAATATTCCTTTCACATCAAACTGGGTGAAGGTAATTTTTTCTTATAAGCCATAGAGAAGTGAAAGACAGAGTGATCCAAGCTTGTCAGTTGGCGCTCATTTTTCATCAAATTCCACCCTTTGAACCTGGTCAAAACCCTGAAAACATATCCAGGATTTATACTTGACAGGTTCACCGTGGCATTTTTCTTTTAATCAAAATACCCACATTGTATTCAGGATGTTGTTTGAGGTGTCATAGTGCTCTTCACAGA
Organism: Puccinia polysora; assembly: GCA_025617555.3. Classification (NCBI taxonomy): domain Eukaryota; kingdom Fungi; phylum Basidiomycota; class Pucciniomycetes; order Pucciniales; family Pucciniaceae; genus Puccinia; species Puccinia polysora. Next base: position 14,826,557 of record CM062644.1, read on the forward strand.
AATCTTAAGATTCAATTGAGTCTAATTCTCTTTCAGAAGGCTTTTTCCATTTTGGCCATTTGGGACATTTTCAAGCCTCCTTGTAACAGGGTGGTTTGTAGTAGTTATAAAAGCCATAGCGCTGAGGTTTTGGAATTTTGCTTCTTGGTCTTATATTGATACCTTGGATGGGAGGTTCCGGAGTATTGATTTGAGAAGGCTTGGAATGAGGAGAGAATGAGAGGTTTAAGTCCTCATGGTCTGAGTCTGATTTGGACTGGTCAGCACTTGGTTACCTGGATGAGTACTTCTTGTCTACAGTAGATAAGTCAGAAAGTCAAAGATGGGTTGAGAGACAAGGTCCAGTCCTGGCAATTTGAGAAGGGGGAATTTACTTAGTTGGGTTTTGAGGATCTGAACTTGTTTAATTTTTATGACCACTCCAAGTGAGTTAGGACCAGATAGGAATGGAAGGTGGGGTTGAACCCAGATAAGATCCCTACTAGCCCTTTCTTGTCAAAATTCTATCGTTTCTGGGGGCTTTTTGTGAGGTAGATCACAGAGGAACCTACAGGTTGCAAGTAATTAGCAGGGAGAATATTACCAAACATGAATTTCCAGGGAGATAGGTGGCTACCTTCTCTGGGTATTTGGTTGAGCATGAAGCAACAAATCCAAGTGAAAATGTGCCAATAGTTCTTGGCTAATCTTGAAAAGGAGAAAATTTCACAATTGGATTAAATAATACTTCTATTTTCTCTTTTGGCTTGACCGTTGTGTTGCAAATGATATGTTTCCAAAGCTTGAAGTTTAATGTGTTTTGCCTTGGAAAAATGTTTGAGCGTGGAGTTTGTGAAGTTGGTTCCCTTTCATGAGAAAATTTCAACTGTGTAGTAGTTGGGTCTTTTGTATTCTGCTTCAATTATTCTTTTGATGGTCTTGGGAGTCTTATCTTTGGATGTTAGAGGAAATGCCACTAATTAACCGGATAAGCTGTCAACAAGAGTGAGGGTGTAGTGGTGGCCAGCTTTGGATTGGGGCGCAATTGAACTGATAAGATCAAGATGTATTTGTTCTAATGGTTTACTTGATGATGTTGATATTCCTTCAAATGGGGATCTGGTGATCTTGCTCCTTATTCAGTTGTTGCATTCAAATTTGTGGACTTCCTTTTTTGTGAATAGACTTTTCAGAAGAGGTTTGAGAGGAGAGATAGAAGAATTTTTGTAAATTTTATCAATTTCCAGCAAAGAATGAGGTTTCTTAGGTGAAGAGGTTTTATATTGGCTCATGAGGTTCACTGTATGATTTTGGCCCCCAATTTTTGGTTTCTCTATGACAAATAAATTGTCTCAAATCAAACATTTGAGTAAAGTTTGATAATCTTGAGCAACAAAGAAGTTGTCTCACTTCTGAGCATGATTGAAGCCCTTCTTGGCAAGGAGACTGGGACTGATCAAGTTTACAACTATTTCATGGAAATACACACAATCTTCAAGAGTGAAAACAGATTCTTTTCATTCTAGTATGACTGTTCCATTTCCAAGTATCTTTAGACTGGCTTCCAAGTTTCCTGTTTTAATTTCCTCTTTCTATTCCTGAATAGTGATAGACAAGAAGAACTTTAGGTTGTTAAAAATGTTAGAATTATGGCCAGCAATGAGCTTAGGCAAATAAGCAGTATTTAAAGCAAAAGAAATGCTGGACACTGGGTGTCAATATTGTCTAATGGGGCTCTCACAATGGGGCCATATCTTGGATGAATTTGATTGGAATGATGAATGAATGGATGGAAAACAGCAGGTAGAAGAGCTCCTTAAGTACAAAAGATTGGCCTCTTGTGAGCCCATGATACAACAAGCCAAAAGGCAAATTTTCCGCCCCAAAATAGCTCTACAGGCTCTACTGGCCTTGTTACTTGGTTTGGACTACATCAGCCCACATGGCACCAGTCCCTGTACCCTTACAACCAGCCTATTCCGGTTATTTCTGGTGTTTCCACCTCAATGGGGCTGAACCAGCCCCTTAACTGTTCAATCCCCTTGGCTTGTTGTCCATTACAACCAGCCATGATGACCTCATTGCCTTTTTTACGGGCTGGTTGCCTCATGTAGCCAGCTCCTGGCCCCTCAAATGGGCCAGGTGGGACCCAGGGCACACCTGGGTCCAGTCTCAGACTCACATGGGGGGGGGGTGTGACCAGCCAACATGCTGTCCCCCCCCCTCTTTCTCTCAAATCCCTGGTGGGGGCGGTCAAATCCCCTCACCAGGGGCCCTGGGGGTTGATACCCCCAGGGCGTCGTCAAGTAAATTGGCCTGGGAGGTGATCAGGTCCCCCCAGGCCCATCCCTCTTCCCCCTTGGTAAAGGGGGGGGGGGGGGAGAGCGCCCCTGCCCTGCTTGGTTGCCTCAAACAATCAATGGTGGGGGGGTGATGAATTCCCCCCCACCTGCCGGTCGCTACCCTTGCGGCCGGCCCCGCCACCTCCTTGGGCAAAGGGGTGGTCAGGTCCCCCCTGCCCTGACCAACCGCACTGTAGCGCTCAGTTGCTGGCTGGTTCAACCCAGCTAGCTTGCCCCCATCCCCCTCGCAACGGCAAACAAGGGGAGGGGGAGCAAGCCGGGGCGGCAAGCCCCAGCTCCGTGGCGCTGGTCGCCTAGCATGACTAGCCGGGCCTGCGCGGGATCCCTCGGCCGCGCAACAGCCCCGCGTGGGCCGTACCAAGAAACACAGGCAGCCCTGAGCGGGCGGGGGCCCCTAGCGGGCCGCAACAGGGGCGGCGGCCCCAAGCCCAAATTGTGAGAATTACATACTTTGGCGGGCCAGCCCGTCTGGCCAAGTATGTCCATAATAAAGCTTGGGCCTTTTTATGCCCAAATAAGCCCATCTGGCTTGGATGGCCCATCCACCCTGGCGGGCCTGTGAGGGCCCGTGTCCCAAAAGACCATAAAAACGTGTTTTGGCAACCAAATGCCCAAAACCAATAACACCCACTTAGGCCCACGTGGCCCACGTGATGTCCAATGGGCTGTGGAGGCCCATTTTTGCATACCATTTGGATTACACACTCCTATGCACATTACCTGAGTGAATCTGCATTTTAACACACCCCCTTAATCCAAAAGGGATGCCATACGCATACTAGACACAAAACCTTCATGTTTGTTCCTATCTAACGCCTTAGTTAAGATATCTGTAATCATTGCCCCAGTAGGCATGTACCATAACACTATCTCTTTGCAGTTAACTGCATCCCGTATATAGTAATAATGAAAATCAATATGTTTTGTTCTAGAATGGAACACTTGATTTTCTTCCAACGCAATGGCACTCTGGTTATAAGAATACAACAACGCAAACCCTTGTGGTTTATGAGTATCCTCTAAGACCTTTCTCAACCATTTTGATTCCTGTGAAGCTGACAAGTACGCTCTGTACTCTGCTTCTGTTGACAAAAGACTTATTGCTGACACCTTTTTAGACATCCAAGACACTAGATTCTTTCCTAAGAAGAATACAAAACCACTTGTTGATTCCCTAGTGTTACCATCTGCCCAACTTGCATCAGAATAACCAATCACATCAAAGTTTGATGACTATGAAAACTGCAGTCCCAGACTGCTTGTTCCTTTAAGATACCTCATAACTCTCTTAAACGCTGACCAATGCCTCATGCATGGTTTTTCTAAGTGTTGTGACAAAATCCCGATTGCATAAGTAATATCTAGCATTGTACACTGCCCCCAATAATTCAAAGATCCAATAGCTGATCTATAATCATTCCAGGATTGAACAAACTCTAGATGCTCTTCATCTGTAGACTTTTCTAACCAAATGTTAGACTGCATTGGAGTACCAAACTCCTTTGCATCTTCTAAGCCATACTGCTTAAGTAGAGCTGACACATAATGGTTCTGATCCAACCTGATCCCATTCTTGCTCTTACTAACTTTCATTCCCAGCACCTGCTGTGCCAGACCAAGATCTTTTATCTTGAACTCCTTTTTGAGTGTCTCCATGACTCTCTCCTTACCATTCCCAATAATGATGTTGAGTTGACAGCCGGCTCCCTCAAATAAATTAACGTATCCTGGTGTTGATACTCCAAATCCATGCCAACCCGTGGCCCTCCACTCTCAGCCCTGCTCCACTCTCAGCCCAACTCACTCAACCTCAACCTCTCCATCTCCATCTCAACCATCCCTTTTCCCATTCTCTCCACGATCCATCTTTCCCACTATCCTTGCTCACTATAACCCTCCATTTCATCCTCTCAACCCTCTCATTCTCTCTGCCCACTGGACTACCTCCACTTCCAACTCGACTCCTCTCACTCCCAACTCCTCTGATCTTGTATCCGATTTCCTCCGCCTCAATCCTTGATCCCGGCACCACGTCCATACAATCACCGGCTCTTCAACTCTGATCTTCTGTTTAGCTGTGAGGCTCATCAGTAACTCATTGTCTTGCGTTGGGAACGTCCTAACATCTCCTTCAGTCTCCTGTTACCTTCTTCTGTCTCCTTTATCCACCTGTTGTTCTTGATTCACCTCTTCTCCGTCAAATCCTTGTTCTCATTTCTTCTCAACTCTCAAATAACCTTCCATGGTAAGATCCCAAACTCTTCCCATCTCACACTCTTTGTCACCTTTTATGTTTTCCACCCATTCTTATTCATTTTCCTTTTAAGACTCCGTTGGTCTTACTTTGAAATACAGATAAGAAGTTTTCAAATGATAATGTCATTGACCCATACAAACAAAATTGCATCCTTTCTCACAAAGAGACAAGGGTCAGCCGAACTTGTTTTGAAACAAATCTCTATCAGTTTCATGCTCATAGTATTATACCATGACCTAGCTGCTTGCTTCAATCCATACAGGGATCTACAGAGCTTGAGGATATACTCCCCTTTATCTGCTGAGAGGAAACTTCTAACACAGATTTTTTTCATAGTTTCTGGCTTGGTCTCCACCAGCCATTCCTTGAACCCATCAGGAATTGACATATAAACAGTCTCTTCATCTCCAAGTTTTGAATTCAAGTATGCAGTCACAAAATCAGCCTGTCTGATTTCTTCACCCAACTCCACTGCCAAAGCAATGATGTACCTGAAGGTGGACAGCCTTCCAGTTGGCAAGAAAGTCTCCTGGTAATCAATACCCTCTCTCTGTTTGAAGCCCTGTGCAACACATCTAGCCTTGAACCTCTTCAAAACTCGATTAGTATCAAACTTCTATGTTAACACTAATCTAGACCCAACAATTGTCTTTCCTTTTGGAACTAAATCCCGCTTAACCACTTCAAACACACTATTATTCTCTAAAGAATCAAATTCCTCAAAAATAGCTGTATTCCAATTGGCTCTCTCATCAGAATTCATAGCTTGGCCAAAGCTATTTGGGTTAACTCTATTACCCATTTCTGAACTCAACTGTAGAATCTCATTAAGCATACACTGTTCCTGAAGTGTATTTTCCTCATATTCTGCAGAAGCATAATGGGACTTCCATTCCCCATACCTATCAACAGGCATTCTCATCCTGCCACTCCTTCTAACTGGAGGTGGAGGCTCATCAGGTTCTGATTCCACAGACTCCCCTGAAGTGGGTACTAAACCCTCCTGTGGCAGGTCTGTCACCTCAATATCATCACTAATGATATTCTCTCCAGCCTCTGCTGGGGAAATAGGCTCCAATGCTATTTCCTGCTGCAATTCCTGAACAGCACTAGGTTCACCCCTTTTGAGTGGAAAGGTAATTTCTTCAAATTTTACATCCCTACTATGGATAACCTTTCTTGTCCCTGGACAATAAATCCTGTATGGCTTACTTACTAAGCCATAGCCCACAAGTGCCCCTTTTCTGGCTCTAGAATCTAACTTTCCAACCATCTCATTATGGTGGACACTATAATACACCAAGCAACCAATTTTTCTTAGGTGTGATGTTTTGGGGTACAACTTCCAAAACTGATAATGAGGACACTTCCCATTAACACTTACAATATTGTGCAACAGACACACTGTGCACACCAACTCAGCCCATAAAACCTTTGGTAGACCAGATTGAGCCATAATAGTTCTGACTTTGTCCAATAAAGTCTTATTCATCCTCTCAACTATTCCATTGTTTTGTGGAGTACTAGCAGTAGTAACTATATGAGTGATACCATAATAATTCAATAGTTTCTCAAAATCTTTACTCACAAACTCACCCCCTCCATCAGTAATAACCCTCTTGATCTCCCTCATCAAACCATTCTTTTTCCAGACTTTGAAGATTACTGAAAACTCCTCTGTGGTTTGATCCTTTGATCTTATTGGTTTTACCCAAACAAAATTAGTTGCTTTATCAACCAAATTGATGAATTATCTTGCCCCTCCAAGAGGCACTGGTGAAAATTGCCCTGCCAAATCAATGGATAATTCCTCTATAGGAACTTCTGTGTGGTCTCTACTCTTTGAGAACACATTCCTGGTCTTGGCCCCTAAGGTACAACTCTCACAGTTGCTGTCCTTTACCTTATTGCCACTTCTATTGTGAGCAACAGTGCTCATAGCTGAAATCTTGAACAAGTCAGCAAAGAGAAACTTATTCCAAACTTGTCCACTCAGGATAGTTATCCCATTCAAATCAATAACAAACTAATCTTCTTTAAGATAACAAATCTGGAAACCCTTTTTCCAGAGCACTCCAAGAGACACAAGGTTATAAGGCAAATCTGGTACATAGAACACTTTCTCAAAAATTATTTTGAAACCCATGTGATTTTCAAGAATAACTTTTCCAATCCCCTTAATCTGGATTGTTCTTCCTTTTTGGCCAATATTTACAACACCATCAAAATCTCTAATATTTGAAAACAAATTTGGCTCAAAAAACATGTGGTCTGTACAACCAGAATCAATCAAAACAAGAACATCCTCCTTCAACAATCCTCCTGTAAGGAATGAAGAATTATCAGCCACTGATAAGTTCTCATTTTCAAGGTTAAGATTACATACTTCATAATCAATCAAGTCCATCTCTTGATCCTCTTCAATTTTAGCCTTCTTTTTGGGGACTTGTTCCACAACAGCTTTTTCCATTGGAACATTCACTGCCACCATAGCAACATTTTCCATGATAAGGTTGACCTCTTTGTCTTCCTTTTCACTTTCCTCCAATTTCTTCCTCTTCTTGGCCTCCTTGAAATCCTTTGCATAGTGCCCCTTCTTCTGACAATTATAACACAAGACCTTTGATAAATCCTTTTTTGCCTTTGCCTTCTTCCCAGATTTTCCTGTCTTGCCCACCAGAGCAGTTCCTGTGCTCTCCTTCATTTTGAATTGAAGATAATCCTTTTCAATCCTTCTAAGCACATCCTCTTCTCCTGGAAGGAGATCCAACTGAGATATGATCCTGACCAAGGACTCATATTCTTTTGGCAGCTTTTGAAAAATTAAGAGTGACAAACACTCAGGATCCATGTTCAGCCCAGATTACTTGAACTTAGCAATACTAGATCTAGCTTCCCCCACAAATTGTTTACAGTTGCCAAATTTCAACTTAAACAATCTATTGAAAGCAATCCCCTTTTGATGAACAGAGTCACCAGCATAATTTGCCTTGAGAATTTTCCATAAAACACTCCCCTTCCTCTTCTGTTCCTCCAACAGAGTATCAGCAACCCATGTTACATGATGCTCATCCAAGTGTCTAAGAATAAGATGATAGGCCTTCTTCTCCACCTCTGAACTCATCAAAGTATCATCTCCTTTCATAATATCCCCACAACAGATGTTATCCAACTCACTGTCCATAAGGACAGCCCAAGCATTATAGTTCTGAATATTCAAAACTATCTTGGTGGAGCTGGAATCTGGGATATAAGACATCTTCTTGGAAAACTTGAGGTCCTTGAGGTTGTCCAAAGTAAGGTATAAGGGTCTATCTTGCTTGGAAATAATGATGATGATGGTACTGATAATGTGTTAGAATTATGGCCAGCAATTAGCTTAGGCAAATGATCAGTATTTAAAGCAAAAGAAATGCTGGACACTTGGTGTCAATATTGTCTAATGGGGCTGTCACAATGGGGCAATATCTTGGATGAATTTGATTGGAATGATGAATGAATGGATGGAAAAAAGCAGGGAGAAGAGCTCCTCAAGTACAAAGGATTGGCCTCTTTTGAGCCCATGATACAACAAGCCAAAAGGCAAATTTTCCGCCCCAAAAGAGCTCTACAGGCTCTACTGGCCTTTTTAATTGGTTTGGACTACATCAGCCCACATGGCACCAGTCCCTTTACCCTTACAACCAGCCTATTCCGGTTATTTCTGGTGTTTCCACCTCAATGGGGCTGAACCAGCCCCTTAACTGTTGAATCCCCTTGGCTGGTTGTCCGTTATAACCAGCCATGATGACCTCATTGCCTTGTTTACGGGCTGGTTGCCTCATTCAGCCAGCTTCTGGCCGCTCAAATGGGCCAGGTGGGACCCAGGGCACACCTGGGTCCAGTCTCAGACTCACATGGGCGGGGGGTGTGACCAGCGGACATGCTGTCCCCACCCTCTTTCTTTCAAATCCCTGGTGGGGGTGGTCAAATCCCCTCACCAGGGGCCCTGGGGGTTGATACCCCCAGGGCGTTGTCAAGTAAATTGGCCTGGGAGGTGATCAGGTCCCCCCAGGCCCATCGCTCCTCCCCCTTGGTAAAGGGGGGGGGGAGAGCGCCCCTGCCCTGCTTGGTCGCCTCAAAAGATTGATGGTGGGGGGGTGATGAATTCCCCCCCACCTGCCGGTCGCTACCCTTGCAGCCAGCGCTTCCACCTCCTTGGGCAAGGGGGTGGTCAGGTCCCTCCTGCCCTGACCAACCGCACTGTAGCAGTCGGTCACTGGCTGGTTCAACCCAGCCAGCTCACCCCCATCCCCCTCGCGACAGAAAACAAGGGGAGGGGGAGGGAGCCGGGCAGCAAGCCCCGGCTCTGTGGGGCTGGTCGCCTAGCGCGACCAGCCGGCCCGCGCAGCATCCCACCGCGCAACAGCCACGCGCCGGCCGTTGGGGTCAGCATGGGCCTTACCAAGAATTACACGTGGCCCCAAACAGGTCGCAACGCAGGCAGCGGCCCCTAGGGGGCCGCAACAGGGGCGGTGGCTCCAATGGGCCGCCCCAAGCCCAAATTGTGAGAATTACATACTTTGGCGGGCCAGCCCGTCTGGCCAAGTATGTCCATAATAAAGCTTGGGCACTTTTATGCCCAAATAAGCCCATCTGGCTTGGGTGGCCATCCACCCTGGCGGGCCCGTGAGGGCCCTTGTCCCAAAAGACCATAAAAATTTTGGTGCCCAAATGCCCAAAACCAATAACACCCACATACGCCCACGTGGCCCACGTGATGTCCAATGGGCCGTGGAGGCCCATTTTTGCATCCCATTTGGATTAAACACTCCTATGCACATTACCTGAGTGCATCCGCATTTTAACAAAAAATGTGGAAATTTGCTCTGGAGTCCAGCAGAAGATTCAGATTATTTCCTGATTAAATACAGAGGGACAGTGATGCGTGATAATTGATTGTAAGGGTTTTCTCAGTATTATTTTTCATTAATTATGTTATTCAATCCATCACTGGTGCAATTTGAGGATTTAGATGGAAGAAGGACAATTCCAAGTAAGGAGAATCTGGGTTGTGATACCCTTCTTTTCATCAAGTCTTTATCTTCTTTTTGTCTTTATTAAATATTGCTTTTGTTGCCACCAGTGAAAAATCAGTGGAGGGTTTGGTGAACTTGAATTTCTCCTTCCACATTTTTGTTGTATTGAATGAGATGATTGAATATAACACCACCATTAAGAATTTTCCAATGTGTATTATCTTTTGTTTGAGATTTTCAAGGATTGGAGGAAACTTAAAGAGTAGTAAGTATGCTAGGATATGTTTAGGTAATTCAATTCCTATTTTGGTAATCCTAGTGAGAGCTTTTTGTATTTTGGTGACAAAAACCTTGATGGCGTGTTTGCTGAGAGCCGCATGAAGAGATTGATTGAAGAATTGTGTTCTGTTAGCAGTCTGTGAAGAGGCAAATCTGCAAGTGATTTTGGTCTGAGTAATTTAGATGAAGTTATGTAATTAGATGAGTAGAAAAATTTGCATGGGTTGTGCTGTCAAGTTTGGAGAGGATTATTGCTCAAATTTCTCTCTCTTGCTTAGTGGACAGTTGACCTGAATTTCTGGTTATAGCATCCTTGATGTCCTTGAGATAAAACAACACGAGAATCTTTTTGCGCCATATTGAACATTTTTCTCCATTCAGAGTATTTATTGTGTCAAAAGAGGGATTCAGTGCCACTTGATGGAATTAGTTGGCTGTTCCTGCTGGTTTCTTCATTATTTTTCAAGGTTAGGTTATGTTGTTGGATGTTCCGCTTTCAAATGTGATAATATTTGTATGAATTCTCTTAAAACATAAAAATTGACATAAGGTAAAGATAAAAAATTGAATAGGAAAAATATTTTAGAATTTATAGAAAAAATGAAAATTACAAATGGGTCTATGCAGTAGCCTATCTGAAAAACTTAAATCAAACCCAATCCTGGATCAAAAGTAATCATAGATTTAGGTGAGAAGGGAAATCCCTGATTCATACCAAATTGGAATTTTTGAAGATTCCACAGAGATGCTGATTCTGGATGCTATGGTAAAGTTAATTTTACCAATTCCCAAAAAAAAATATTCTTACCTAAACTTGAATTTTTTAAAAATCATCATCAACTACTTGGATGATTTTTTTTCTCCTTCATTTGAAATTGCTTTCCATGTATTTGTGAAAATGGTCAAAATATGATTTGACATGTTTTGGAATATTTTGTGTTGCCTTGCAGGGTAGAATTTGAACATCTAAGTAAAAAATGTTGGCAAGCCTGTTGAATTATGGCATTAAATATTGAGAATAATTTGTCCCAATCCACAATCTCTTGGCTGTTTTTTTAGTATTCTTTTTTTTGAAATTGGAATATCCAGTCATGCCAAAGAGTTAGTTTCATATTTGCAAACTTGGGAGAAATTAAAAAAAAAATAATTTGTGATACTTTTGTTGTATATCTACACAAATTGCATTTTTCTCTATCATTTAAATCAAACTAAAAGGGCCAATGTATCTATGACCCAATTTTGAATCAATCAATTAAGGCTGGATAAATTTATGATGAAATCATCCTAAATCCCCTATAGTGTATTCTTCAACCTCTTTAAATTGAGCATTGTAATACAGAGCTTGTATAGCTCTGGCCTTGGATAGAAATTTGATTCCTTGTTCTTGAAGAGTTTGCAGGTTGTAGATAAGCTGATCCACCATGCCTATCCCCAAAATTCCCACTAGAAAGCTTGAATTGGGGTTTTAACAATAGAGAAGGACAAAAGGGGACACCCTCAGCAAGGCACATTTTAGATTTTTCAAGGAAAATTTGGCCAGATACAGGCATTAGGGCCAATTTTTTTGGTAATAAAATACGTATTTTCTTAAATGATCTTCCAAATTCTGGTCAAAATTTCCATATTTCCATCTGTTTGACAATGGTAGGCAGTGGAATAACCTGTCCTGAATTTTAAAGAACTCATAAAAGACTTCCAAAATTGGCTTCCAAAAACCAAACCTTGATCCAAAATTATTTTTTCTGGGATTCCAGGCAACTTAAAAAAACAATTCCTAAACCTTTTAGCTAGCTGAGTCAAAGCCAGTTGAGTATCCTTGTAGGTTACAAACTGGGCTTCCATTGAAAAAAGATCTCCTACTACCATGATGGAATCAACCCCCCCACTATGTGAGCTTTAGTTTAAAAATACAAGCCAATGATTTTCCAGGGACAAGGAGGTAAATTAATCTGATACAAATAGCCCTCAAGAAATAAAATACTAGCCTTTACCCCCTGAAAGAAAATTGCAAGATAAAACATAATTGATGATGGCACAACTTCCTCCCCCCCAGGTGAAATATGTGGTGATATTATAATGATTTTCTCCTACTTCTGTGTGTGCTGCTGAGGGACAGTTGTGAATCATTTCAATCAAAAAAACCCCACTCCTTTGGGAAAAATCTTTCCAGAATATTCCTTCTGAAAATGAAATATTTTCTTTTTCAGCTTCCTTGGTGATCTCAGGATAAAAACTAGAAAGGAAATCCAGAAAATACTTGATTGAAGCCTAAAAGAATAATGATGTCCCTTGGGAGGGGTTTGATATATCTATTTTTCTTCAATGAAATGTGCTGGAGAATAACTTAGTTCATAAAGATTTGGTGGAGGGAAAACATCTGCTATGAAATAAGGTTTTCAAATATTTCAACCTGCATGGTTCAACTTACCAGTCATATGAAATATAAAAAAATTGATACTATCTAATAAGAAGACCCATTAGGCCTGCTTTGGTGAGAGAAAATTTTCAGAGAAAAAATAACATAAATTTCAATTATCCAAAGACACTTTTATGGGGTAAAACATACCTATCAACTAGGGTCTCCATTCCTCAATTTCAGCCACAATTTCCAGGAGTTCCAGGTTGAATATAGGCCAAACACTCTTGAAATCTGAGAGCTTAATAGAAAATAAACAAAAAAAAAGCTTTGCCTTGTTGTCTGGCTGGCTCAAAACAGCTGCCACAGAATACCCCATGAGAATATCCACATTCAAGGTGCAAGTATGTCTAAAATCCAAGCATATTAGTAAAGGAGATAAATCAAAATTATCCTTCATTGTGTTAAAGGAATGTGATGCCATTCTTTTGGAAAAATAATTCCTTGAAGGTGAATTAAGTGCGGGATTTTGAAAATAAAGAAAATTTAGACACAAAGCATCTTTAGAAATCAGTAAAATCCAGGAACTGCCACAATTCCCGGAGTGTACAGGCAAGGGGCTATTTCTCCATAGCATAAATCTTGGATTGTTCCATTGATGATCCCTCCTGCAATATGAATTATTCTAATAACTTAACACTTGAATGGAAAAAGGTGCACTTATCTAGAGAATTGATTTAAGATTGAAAAAATATTTTTCCACAAACCTGTAGAAATAACTAACATTTTTTTTTGAAAGTCATAGGAAAAATTATTCTATTGTTAATTTAAACAAAAAAATAGAAATCAAGATAATTGTGTAAACAATTCTTTATAAAGCCTTAAAAAATTCTGAGAATTTGATAAACAAAAAGGAATATAAATATACCTGTGCAAACCCCAGGGGGTGCAGAAAGCTATCTTCCACTTGTCCCCAGAGCCATTATTAGTATTTTAAAAGCAGATTTTCATTCAAAATTTTGAAGATACTTGAAGCCAGAAAAATTATGTAGTAATAGTAAAATAAGTGGAATAGGATGAAAATATTGTATAGTAATCTTGTTTGATCAATGGTAATCCATGCAGCAATTTTCAGCTCTACCTTTGGATGTTACAAAAAAAATCCAACAGGGATGAGAAGATGGGTTGTGTTGCAGATGAGGGAAGAGCCACAAAAATAAGTCTTTGGGGTAATTGGCCTGAGGGTTGTGCCAATTTGCCTTGCAACGTATGGCATCTTGGTGCATCAGCATTGCAGAAGCTTGAGAGGGATCCAGGAGCTACCTTGTGCTTAAATTGATTCAGGTGTTGAAGCACTAGATTGTTGGAAATTTTATTCTTGCAAAGCAAGTGGGTGATGGTGGTGTTAGGTGGTTGAGTTGAGGAGGAAATTTCTAGAGAATTAGGTAGGCCATTATGTTTTTATCCCTTTTAATTCAAATTTTGGCAATTTTTATGACGTAGGCTTTGGTTTTGGTGATCAATCTCTCAATATTTTTGGCATAAAGTTGAAGGTTGAGGGAATTGAAGAAAAATATTGAGCAATTGGCAGTTTGAGAGGATGAAAAAAACTTTTTGATAAATTTCCACAATTCAATGCCGTTGGAAAGATTTTGTTCCTTCATGCAGTTCAAGCAAGTCTTTTTATCTATTTTTGCAAGAATGTATCCCACAATCTCTAGGTTGAATTTTGAGGGACATGTTTCAGGTTCTGAGGAGGTGAGCCAGTGGGAAATGCATTTGAGAAAAACAATGGTGAGGATTTTTGAGTTCCAGAGCAAGAAGTTTGATTTTCTAACATTAGGGATTGAGTCAGTCATGGTTTTGAGAAGGATTGGGCTTTCATCTGCTGATCATGGGCTTTCATGTTGGAGGGCTAGTTGGCTGACAATTTTGGGTTTCAAACATGAAATTGTTTTGAAGCTGAATTGAAAATAAAGACCAGGAGAATGGACAAAGGAATCAAAGGATAACTTGAGGGAAGAGGAAAACTCAAAGGAATGTGAAAATGAATGAATGAGAGATTTTTTCCTTACTTGACAAAAATTTGAGGAGGGAGATATGAAGGGAACATGGGATGAGAAATGGGAGGTGAGCTTGGCCTGTTGAGGAGTGAAATTAAAAAGGAAAAGGTGAGGCTTTGCAGGCAGTATGGTTGTTGAGGGAATCTTACTGATGGAAAAATTTGGTAATTGAGTGACTGTAGCTTTGGGGATTTGATTGGTTTGTTCAAGGAAGGATTGAGAGGATGGGCTCAATTCCAGATTCATTATTGATGATTATAAAATAAGGGTTTTTGGTTTATTGGTGATGTTGAGGGAATGAGGGAGCCTATGAGAGGAGGAAAAAGGACAGTTGAGGGAGAAGTGAAAAAATACTATGGAGCAAGGAAAGAAAGTGGAAGTATCTTGATTGAAGGATGAGGATTCCATTTTCCTGGGTGGATCATTGAGGGAGGTTCTGAATATGGAGTGAGTGCACTGGGTGTGCGCTTGATGAATGAGAAGAGTAGAGAGAGGGAAGGGAGAGGTTGGATCACCAATTTAAACACTCATAAATGTAATTCAAACCTTAAAAAAGATTCCAAACCCTTTTAAAAGATAATAGACCCTTTGGAAAGATATTAAAACCCTATCAAAGGATTTTAACCATCAGCACCACCACCATCCATCATCATCATCACCATCCACCATCCATCATCAGCCATCATCATTATCACCTTCCATAATCAGCCATTATCATCATCATCACCATCCATAATCCATCATCAGAAATCATCATCATCAACATCCATTGTAATCTATCACCTCCATCACCTAGCCTGACCATCATCAATCACCACCATCATCATCCACCATCATCATCACCCACCATCATCATCAACATCAATTATCATCCATAACCCGCCTTGAACATCATCAATAACCACCACCATCACTAGCCATTGTCATTCATAATATCACAATCACCCATACATACTGTCAACATCATCCATGCATACCATGATCATCAACCATCCATCCATCCTATAATCATATCCCTCCACCACCATCAGTTATCAATTATAGGCCAAAAAATTTCAAACTTATCTCAATTATCACCTGTAACATCAAAGGAGTACCCATCTGTAACCAATAAAATAAGATAAAAAAATAAAAATAGTGTAAGAATAGATAAAGGGTTATTCTCTTAATCAGCTTCTGTATGCCATGTAAACTATCTTTTGCACCACTTATTCCTTATCAAGATTGAACACATTGATCCTAGGTCTGATAGAGACTACTATAGTAGCAACTCTACCTGAAAAATCAGCCAAAAATCTCTTTTTCTTTTACTTTTGTGAGAATTATTATAGTACTTAGAGTGGCAGGAAACTCAAAGCCACCCTTAGTATTCCTCTATCTTATCAATAGCTGTAGTAATAAATTCCCCCTCAATTGAATTCCAGAAAGCTATTTTGTAAAATTTACCAAATCCCAAAGGAGTATTTACATCTGGTGTCCAAAAAGTGGCTGATAACATTTATTCTGGATCAATAACCTCAGACTCATCAATTAGGAAGAAATTACTACAAAAAATTGAAGATCAAGGAATTTGAGGCACCTACTAGGGAAAGAATCAAGAACCTATTCAGTGAAATAAAGGACAACCATTTATTGGATCAACAAAACATGGCATTGGAAGAACCAACCAAAGCAGATACTCCCATGGACAGGTAAAAGGGGAACAAAAAAAGATTATGGAATATTATAAGTAACTCAAGGAAACCAGGGATGATATATCAACAATCAAAAACTCACTCAGTGATATTTCCCAGATTCTCGAGCTTTTCATGGAGAACAATCAGAAAACCATGCAAGGAATAACAGAAACCCCTTATACCCAATCAGTTAGTTTCCAGAATTCTAATCCTAGGACTGGCATCAGCCAAGGCCCAGTCAGAATATTTTCAGAATCAGACCCACCAGAGGATATTCCAGAGGCAAATACCTTCCCAGGTCAAATTGAAGATGAAAGGGACCATCAGCACTCCCATTTCATCCCTATGGACCACCACCAAAGAAAATCTACTATGGAAATTCCCCCTCCTACAACCTATAGGATCAAGGATGTCCAGAATGGAGTAGTTTTAGATAGTTCCAAATCCCAGCTTGAATCAAATGGAACTGAAGTGGAAATCTTCATCAACAGGATTTAAAATTTTGAAGAACTTCAAGATTCTGAAGGGAAATACTTGGCCTTTCAGTTAAATTTTATCCTTAAGGACTTCAAACTCTGGGAGTCTGTGGAGGACATGGAGGGAAATTAAAACATGGAATGGAAGCTCCTCAAGAAGGAAATGAAAAGGCAGTGGGGAATGGCCTCACCTCACAGGATTTTAAATGAGAAATCCATACTTAGCCTACTCAAAAACACCCAGGAGAAAGGAGGCATCAGCAAAAAAGAAGAATATAGTAAGTTTATTGGGAACCATGAAGAAATGGTTGTCTAATTCATTAGGATGGGGTATGAAAATACCAATTGGTAGAAGGATGACATAATTTGGAAGACCTTATCATTGGAACTCCAAATGGAAGTCACTAGAGCATTGGTCAAGGCAAGGAAAATTAGGAAATCTCTTGATGAATTTAACTTGAACCCTGAATTTGAAAGCCCAAAGGATCATTTGAAAACAGCTCTGGCCCTATGGGATATTTCTGAAAGAAAATTAACCAACCCAAGAAAAGAAAAAAGTGAAGAAAGAGGTAGAATTTCAGAAAACTGTGGAAAACAAGGATGAAATAAAACAGCTAAAGGACCAAGTCAACAAACTAACCACTTCTCTCAACAAACAGAAACAAAACCCACCACATTTTGATAGGGAAATAGGGAAACAAACCTATAGGGCACCAGGAATATTCTCCCTTGCTCCAATATGGTCCCCAAAATGTTACTATTGCAGATATGAAACCCCCAATTACTATAGTTTTACAGAAATTAGTGAGGAAATAAAATCTAAGAAGGCTATTAAGCTAGGTCCAAACTAATACTTCCCAAATCAAAAGGCTATCCAAAATAATACACCTGAAGCATTGAAAAAATTTCATTCAAAAAGCTCCAATCAACCAAAAGAAGAAACCACTAAACATTCAAAAACAGAGGAAAAGAAATTCAAAGTATATGCAGTCCTTCAATTTGGGGAATGAAAATCCTGGCAGCCAACACAGGTCAAAATATCAGAACACTTTTAGCAGATCCAGTTTGGTGCAAGTAAATGACCTAGAATGAACACCTCCCAAAACAACCAAAAAGGGCCAAAGGATGAAGCAACTGGTTCCAAGAAAAAAAATGAAGGCAAAGCCCCAAGGAAGAGGAGAAAAATCTACCCTGGAACCTGGATAGAGGATGACCTTGAAAATTCAAATTAACATGAAGAGGAAGTACAGCCCATCCAAAACAAATTCACCAGCAGGGAAAAGGATGACCATGAAAATGTGGATGCTGAAGCTGAGAGACCCACAAATGACCTTGAAATAAAAAAGAATTTGGATGATCTTAGGATTGGGATAAATTTGAAGAAGAAGATTCTCAAGCAAACTTTTACACTCACCCTGGAGGAACTCCTGGCCATCTCACCCATAGTTCTCCAACTACTTCAGAATAAAAGCAATGAGGATGGGACTATAGAAAAACTACCTTTAACATAGAGTAGGAAGGTCAAAGCTTGTCAGCACAATTTGGACCCAGAGGTTGAAGATGAATGGTGTGTAATCACAGAAAATCTTACTGATTCTTGTCCTCTTGGGTTTATAGACATTTAAATCAAGAATAGGAATGTTGGAGCTCTGGTGGATAGTAGGGATGAACTCAATGTCATTCCTGAACACCTGGAAAACCAAGGAGGACTGGTAAAAAAAGGAAATGCTGATAAAAATCACTGGAATTGGAGGACACTCAAAACCTCTGATTGGACTAGAAGAAAGTTATCCATTTTAAATCAATCCAGGGGAATAAATATTGGCTAACTTCTTTGTAGAAAGAGGGAGTGTTCACAATTTCCTTTGGGGACTTTTCTTGGCTGACTATAAGCTCAGCTTGGAGCTTTCTCAAAAGAGGGGATGGATTTTCACCTATAAACTACCTGGAGGGGAAATTTTATGTATACCAATTTTCAAATCAGGTCAAGAAGGATGGGTCATGAAGCCATCAAGAAGAAAAAATATGGCTTGAATGACAATTGGAAAGGTTCAATGGGAGGAATTAATTGGAAAATATGATGAAACGGAAGAAGGAGAAATTAAGAAAGACCTCAAGACACATCCTGATGAAACCAAGATGGAACTGAAACAGTAACCAAGTCAGGGTCAAGAACTTGAATGGAAAGAAGAAGCAGATTTTTCCACAGGAACCTCCTGAGAGGAATGGACATAACACAAACAAACATGGAACTTCTGTGGCAATCACAGGAATAGGAAGTCCAGGGATGGTCACGACAGGCAGATAGGGTTCAGAGAGGAGGATCTTTTTAGTTTTTTTGTCTCATTTCTCATTGAATAGGTTTAGTTTTAGACCCACACTCTTGTAGATAGACTTCAACTCATTTTGTATATCCTCCTTCTTCACTCATCCATTTGTTGCCTCTCATTTTCCCCTCACCTCAATAGGTGATTCTTCAGCTCTCTTGTTCTACGCCATCCCATCATTCTTCTGTCAGCTCACGGCAATCACTGGTTATTTCATAGGTCTGCTCTCTGATTTCATCTATTTTCTTCTGTGCTTGCATCTCCTTCCTTTCTAAGCAATGCAAAATAATCCATTTGTTGCCTCTCATTTGCCCTCACCTCAATAGATGATTCTTCAGCTCTCTTGTTCTCCGCCATCTCATCATTCTCCTGTCAGCTCAAGGCAATCACTGGTTATTTCATAGGTGATTTTTCAGCTCTCTTTTTCTCTGCCATCCCATCATTCTTCTGTAAGCTCACGCCAATCACTTGTTATTTCATAGGTTATGAGCCCAGTGTGCTTAAGATCCATCAGTTAAGATAGGATTTGACCAGTTCAGCCAGCTTGAAGAATTGATTATGGCACCATGGCAGACCAACCACACTGAATTTTTTCATCTGGTAGCGCCCAACACTGCTCCCAGCAAGAAGACTCTGACAATTTCAAAATCAAACAAATTTTCATCTACTCAAAAAGGAAACCTAAAGTCTTCACAAGCCACCCTGTAACCCTTGCCAACATGGCCCCCAAAAATAACATCAAAACCATCAAAATGGTCACTCACCCTCTCAGCAAGAACAACTTCACCACCTGGTGTTTCAAAATCCAAAATGCCTTGGCTTATCAAAAATTGGACAATTAAATCCTAGATGACACAGAAAAAATGAAAACTAAAGCTAAATATGCCACCTGAAAGAAGCTAAAAACCAACTTCATCATGATTCACCTAAACAAAGACGGAATTTTCTGCTTTGTTGGCTCAGACCTGACCACCTATGAGCCCAAGAGACTATGGGACTCAATATTAGACTTCTATAAAAATAAATCCATCAAAAACTTGGCCAGACTATGGGATAAACTCCAAAACATCCAATTCATGGAATGAGGGATCAAGGAGGCATTAAAATATTTTTGCTCCACCTTCCAACTTCCGGTCAGAGTCACCTCTGGAAAACTTGGCAAGAAAACCTTTGAAACATGTTGGGTTTTCTTTCTCCTAAAACCTCTGCCAGCATCATTCTCAATGTTTCAATCAATCCAATTTGCCCACCTCAAACACTTGGAAGTGTCCCTCTCCACCTTCCTCACATAAATTGAAAATGAAATTTGCAGACAAAATGAAGTCTTGAATCATGGGCCTACCTCTGCAACCGCTCTCTCAGTCACACTGCCACCCACATCAAAGAAACCATCCAACTTGCGCCCTCCACGCCAAAAATGTGAAAACAGAGTGCACAACCCTGCCACTATTCACTCCAAAGAAGAATGCCCTGCTGCCCATCCTGAAAAAGCCTCTGGAGCCACCGGCCACTACATTCAATACCCATCCTACTTCACCAAGCTCTCCCCCATTGATTCTAAGGGTTATGCTGCCAACGGTGTGGAAAGAATAAAGTTTATCCCCCTATAATTGTCCCAAGGTTCGGAAGTTAATGGTTCCCTGCGTTTGAAAGGAGATGAGGATGTCCAAAGTCGCACTTAAATGAGAAATAGAAATAAAGAGATAAAGAGATAAAGAAAAGTAGAGAGAGAAATCGCCAATCCTTCAATCCTAAGAACTTTCCACCTGGATGTGTATCCAGTATGAGTTCCCTTAATCTCCTGGTGAGATGAGTGATTCAATCTGATGATGTGATGTGATTCTTCCTCCTCCGCATCTGTGCCTCCCCTCCTCCTAACCCAGAGTTGAGAGTGAGGATAAGTCCTCCCTCTCAACCCTAACCTAACTACACGCGCAAATAACAGTATGACAACAAAACAGAAAACAATCCCAAAACAGAAACCCTAGCCTCCTCTCCCCACCTCCTCCGTACCAAACTCCCCCTGTTGTCCGTACGCTGTTCCGTTCATCCGGTTTGTCCTTCTCATGACGCGGTCCTCGCACCGCGCCCTACTCAGAGCCCCCCGCGCCTGTCTGTATCCGTTTGTCCGCGCCCCTCGTGGGTGTTTGGTAATATCCGGCATGATCTGTGCGCTTGCGCGCGCGCTCATCCGTTCCTTCATAGCCCGCGGATTGCTCCGCCCCTACGTATCCGAACCGGTGCGCCCGCGAACCTAGCCGAGCGCACTACCTTCCAAATCTGATCTCCGGGGCGGATCGCCGCCCACGCCGCATTTGATGCTGAGCCCGACCCGTCCATCAGGTGCAGAGCCAAACAGCGGCTGCTGCTGAGCACTCCGCAAACCCTAGTGCTGAGCCCGCTTTCCCCCAATGCTGAGCGCGCAGCCGCGACGCAGTTCCCAATCCGTGTCTATAAATTGACACCACAACGGGTCCACCATCCCCATTCTTGGGGGAGTACCAGCAATCTTACCAGCAGAATCAGGTCTCATCAAAATTTCTCACACGTAATTTGTTGCAACCCTCTCAAACACCCTGCTTACCCTCACCAGTTACATTCAGATGGGCTACTCCGTTTCCCCAGTAAAAAATGGATTGGGATTCAAGTTTCACTTGCCAACCCACATCTTGTGCTCAGGGACCACCATTGAGGACGTTGTGGAAAGAGATTTTTTGTTTGGTAAATTCTCTGAAACAATATAAAATTCTCCGCCACAATCTTGCTCCAAGTTCCGGAAAGCCCACTAGCCCTTGAGTCACACTCCTGTACCTCTGCAATTCCTAATCAACCTCTGCTTCCACACCCAAGCTGGAAAACACTAAAGCTAACTTGCAATGAAATAATAGTAAATAAGCAAGACGGACTCCCTGACAAGCTCTGCACTTGAAGTTTTTCCCTAAATATGACCTCCAAGAACTATTGCTGGTAACTACACTCCAAAGTAACAGAAGAAAAGAATAAAGCTATAATTTGTTGTGATAATCTCCAATAATGATGATTACTCCAATAATGATAAACTCCTCCCCATCTAAACCCCCCCCATTCAAAAAAATAAAAAGCTTCCTTATATATACAACAAAAGAATGCAAGCCGCAAATGAAAGACCGCTCTCTTCTCTGTGCATTCTGCACTGACCTGCCTTAGCTACTCCGAAAAAGGAACATGAACTGCTAATGAAAGACCCCTTTTCCCCACCCCCTACGTCCATTTGCACTGATCCTCCTTACCAATAGTCCAATCCTTACCCAATACAGCAATTTGCATTAGATTCAATGATCCTGTTGCCAATTCCCCCTAACAGTTGAGTTGCGCTAATGCATAACTAACAACAGATCCTTGTCAATCTTCCCTAGAGGATCAATCCCAATCCTGCATGCGGCATAACTACCAATCCCCAACAATCTGCATGCTGCCTCCACAACCTTAGCGTTCATTGCCCTGCAGCGCTCTGCAATCTCAGTGCATATCCCATAATTGGCCTAATCTGTAATACTTAGCTTTGATCACTTGCTTCCGCATTAGTAAACCCACCGCCACGGGGGGGAAGTTATGTTCAACCGCACAATGTCTGCAAAAGGCAAAAACTCCGGCCCATTCTTGTCATTGTGCCCACAAAAAGCGCATGCCCCACCAATTGAAATCCCTCAGCTAATGTACTCCAGAAGAGAAAGTCCGCCAACGGGCTTCTCTGTGTCTATTGTACTGCAGACTTCCACCCACAGCTGAGCCTCTCCAAGGCAAATTTCCAGTGGTGAGCCTACTTGCCTCCGTGTCTATAAATAACCACCACATCCCCCCACAACTTGAATTATGACCCCAGAATTCCCGCGCTCTACAACGCCAGAACGTCTTCCAAACCCTTCAACCCCCAACTCCTAAACACCCTCCAAACTCCAAAAGAGAGAAAATACCCCACCATGGAAATGTGCAAGTACTTCAAAAAAAATGCAGAAGATTTGCACCTGAACTGCCAGTTTCCCAGCCTGCAACACCTGCTGTCTAGGACACCACAGGTGTTTGTTTGTTGCTCTAACCCCTGGATCCTTGTGGACTCTCCCTCCACCCGTCCTTGCTCTACCTCTGGTCCCTGTTGCAGATGCCACGGCCACAGACCAATGGCCAACTTTGTGGTCGACAATGAAAAGTCAATTGACACCAAAGAATGGAACCTGGAGCCAGACCGCGCCACCTCTGCGCTTCTCTGTGCCTATTGTACTGCTGACTCCCACCCACAGCTGAGCTGCTCAAATTCAAATTCCCAGTGGTGAGCCTTCTTGCCTCCGTGTCTATAAATAACCACCACACAGTCTGTGTGAAGACCAAGAATTCTCTGCACAGTACACACAGAAGACATCTAAAAATCCTGCGCCAGCGGATTGTTGTGGCGGCCATCTTCAAGCAGGCACCCAATCCAATTTTCCCATCCATTGTTCTTGGGCCAACAAATGGTTGTTTTTTAATGCTTCCCAAGGCGTCTGCAACAGGAAGGAGTTGCTCCCTAGTATCCAGAAGGAAGCCAAGAGATGCTTGGAGGGAAAAAATGAATGGCCTACAAAGTATGAACTCTGACCCGCTTACTACCAAATAAAACAGCAGAGCTAATACCTTAGCCACCACTGTAATCTTGTTCTCCACTACCCCCTTGACCACGCATTTGAAACCTCCCAGAGTCTGAAGCACAATATTGGCCTTGTTTTGGAACAAACCCACATCTTTTGCCACTTCAACAGAAGGACATTCACCATTGAGCTGCTGTTGACCATTTCCAGACACCATTTGCCTCCAATCCACATTTCCACGTACCCCAAGGGGCACATCATTGCAATGTTCACTCCCAGAACTTCCACCCCCACATTAAGCAAACCCACCCTTGCCTCCTCCTTGGTTTTTGTGTTTTCTTCTTTATTTCCCAAATACTTCTTAAAGAACCCAACCATCTCCTCCGCCATTACCAGTGATATTTCTGCCAGATCCTTCAAGGTTAGCAAAACGGGGTGATCTGTTCTGCAAATCCTCCTCACAATTTCTCCAGCTCTACTGCAGTATCCCCCCTCTTTAACTACCACTGCCTCCTCTGAAGATTTTGCACCATTAGGACCATCAATTTTTATCTTCCTTTTGCTGGAGAAGACCGCCCTTACCTCTGCCAAAACTTCCAGAGGTTCCAAGTCATGGAAATGCGTACCCCCCCCAAGCCTGTTCCCTCCTTTTTCTCCTCTGCTTCTGCTCAAGAAAAATCCCTTGTCAACAGTCTATCTGGTAGATAAATAATAGATCTCCAGAATGGTAGAAACACTCCCTTCCTTCCATCTTAAAAATCTTATTTTCCACATCCGCACTCAGGTACTAACATGATCTTTTTGGATGGGTGTCCTCTTGACAATAATAACATTGGGAAATGCGGGACTTGTTTTCATTTCATGGTGGTGCCCTTGATAGTGCCTGAGTTGGCACATGAATTGTTGATTCC
The DNA here is from genome assembly GCA_025617555.3 of Puccinia polysora. Classification (NCBI taxonomy): domain Eukaryota; kingdom Fungi; phylum Basidiomycota; class Pucciniomycetes; order Pucciniales; family Pucciniaceae; genus Puccinia; species Puccinia polysora. The sequence goes on from CM062644.1 coordinate 14,850,863, forward strand.
TTTGGTGGCTCCAGGGCTGAGGGGGCTAGCTTCAAATAGCTTTCTGCCAGAAAAGACACATCTTGTTAAACATCTCCACCATTTCTGCAGTTTATTTTGGAATAACTAGCCCCTTCACCCTCTTCAACTGTAAATCCTCCTTTTCTGACCCTTTGGGTCCTTCTTCATGGTTTACAAGAGTTACAATTTACCCACAACCACCGCTTCAATCTCCTTCATGTCCAATAGTAGTGATACTCCTCCATCCTGAAACCTCCAAATTAGTCCTGTGTCATGGAGCTTCCTATGGACACTTTTGGGCAACTCCAGGCCAAGCCCCTGCAAGAAGGTCCACTTTACTGAACCATATGCTCTTCCAGAATCTCTTTGCAGAATAGGTACTTTAAAATGCAATCAAATGAGGAACAGTACACATCAAACAAAGTACTTGAGGAAACACCTCTTTCCTTTGCTGTTTCCAATGTGAGACTCTCAGGATCCACCTCTCAGATCCCTTGCTCCCGTTCCCCCCATTTCTCCACTATTTCCCTCCACAATTTTTCCCAATCTTTCCCCCTATAACCCTCCATACCCTTCAAATCCCAAAGGTCTTCTGTGTCAGGAATGATGTTGACTATCTGCCAAACTGGTCAACTTCATTAGCGCTCCTTTGTCACACAACCACCCCATGTACTATAGGGCAATCTTAGATGGTTGTGAGCGTGAAGGAAGAGACTGAGTGCAAGGGCAAGTGCAAGTGCAAGGTATCAAAGCTAACTGAAAAGTGCAAACTTATTTTTGGGTAACTTGACACACAGTGAGAGGGATGCATTGTTCCAACGGAAAGGAAACTAAAGCCAAGCCCAATGTGATGACTGGATTTAGCAAAATGAAAGAATGTATGAAATTAACTAACTGAGAAGAAAATCTTCAGGAAAGTGGCGCAGCCTTTAAAAGTTGATCTAAAGTGACTAGATACAACCTGATGGACGGCCAACTACAGTTAAGAGGCAATGAGGCAATGAATGACATGAACAGATTTGGAAATGAAATAACAGTATAGACGTTTCCCAGGTCATAACCTAGATGTGAGGCAATAGAGTCTGAGCGTACAAGGGCCTAACAAATGAGATAGGAAGGAGTGAGGTGAGAGACAATGCAAACATGAGGATGTCATTTATGCGGGGTAAGTGACTAGTCCAATTGCCAACTATACAGTTGGTGTGGCTGACTAGCATGGTTGAATGCTAGCATGAGTGCATGACCAGGAATGGGAGCTCAAGGTCTATTGATAACCAGGGTGGAGGAGTGGAGCTAGAATGGATGGTTGACTGGAGTAGAGTTAACTGCAAGGTTTGCAAGTAGGTGCTGAGTCAGTTGCCAAGAATGGAAGGTTGTTATGCAAGCCAGAGTTGATAAGCGGAAGGCACCATTGATTTTGTGCTTCTATTTGTGTCAGGCGTATGGACTGAGGTAGATGCTACTGAGGAAAGGATATGTAAAAGTGAGGGAGACAATAATCCTTAAGCTTGAAGCGTGACACCCTTCTGTTGGCCATGTTCTCAAACTGTGCCAGGAACCGGCCAAAATCCTCAGGGAAGAACCTGACCCTGGGGTAATCCCTTGGCCTCATCTTTTGCCCACTTTCCCACTGCTCCTCTGGTAACTCCAGTGCTGCATATTTCAATTTCCCGCCCATGGCCCCCCTTGGTGGAGGCCCAGCCAGACTTGTGGTTTGACAATGAGCTCCTTGATAGGGTAATGCGCTGCCAGCTGCTGCCTGTTGATGAGTTGGGAGGGAGTTTCCCATCCCATCCTTGTAATCTCTGATCATCATTGAAATATTGATGGTAAATAAAAAAAAGATAAAACTCTGCAGAAAGTACCAGGTTTTAAAAAGAGAAAGGACTTTCCCGTCCAGAACCCCAATTTGTGGAAAGAGATTGTTTGTTCCGTAAAATTTCCCACAAAAATCCCACTCCAAGTTCCAGAAAGCCCACTAGCCCTTGAGTTACAATCCTGTACCTCTGCAAATTAAATAAAATCCGCTCTGCAAGGAATGTTTCTACGGCACGCAGAGGTTGATAATCACACCCAACTCCCTTCTCCACTATCAGCAAAACTACTCTGAACTAAGCCAGAAACTCCTTAAGCTAACACAAAATGAATTAATAGTAATGAACAAGATGGACTCCCTGACAAGCTCCACACTTGAACTTTTCCTATTAAAGTCTCCATTTTACTTAAGCAAGCTGATTCTCTCAAAAGCAGAATGATACTATATGCCTCTTGATCTGGTAATTTTCTTTATTGATTTGATTAAATATTGCCCATTTCTGGTCCAGGAAATGTTCTTGTTTTATTTACAACTCAAAACACTACTTCAAAAAGAGAGAAATCAACAAAGTAACAAATTTTCCTTCAAACCACCTCTGTGAATTCTGCAATGATCCTTCTCACCACTAGTCCAATCCCCTTGCTTATCAATTTGTTGGCAATACATTTGGTGATCATGTTCCACAATCTCCCTACCAGTTGAGTTGCACCAATGCATTACTAATAACAGATTGCTTTCAATCTTCCTTAGAAAATCTGTCCTGATCCCCCATTCAACCTAAAAGATCCCCAGAAATCTCAATGCCGCCTCCTCAGCTTTGGTTTTGATCTTCCCACAATCCCCCAAACTCAGTGCATAAAACATATTCAGGCCTTGGTCTTCTACTAATAGCTTTGATAACTGGCTTCCCCACTTGTAAATCCATAGTTCCAGAATGGAATTTATGTTCTACCACATTTTTGATCCTCAAAATGCAAAAGTCCATCCCATCCTTGCTATTTTGCTGCAGAAACATGCGCCACACCAATTCTGAGCCTTGACTTTTCTGCTCTGAATTAGACATTCTGCTGACGCGCTTTTCCAAGCCTATTTTGCTGCAGACTTCCACCAAATGCTGAGCTGATTTTTGTCAAATGTTAACTGCTGAGCCTACTTGTTTCTGTTTCCATAAATAACCACCACATTGGTAACCCTTTTCTAAAGTGAAATAAAAGTGCTGCCTTGTTTCATTGGATGAAATACTGCAAGTTTTGTAAATGGGAGATATAAATGGGAATTCTACTATTCTCTTTAATAACTTTATTATTGAGTTTGTAATTGGCATTTTGCACTTGGCTGGGGTTGCCAAACAGGGTGAAAAGGTGTTGCTCAAATTTTTCCCAATTGTAGAGAATACAGGTGGGACTATTTTTGGATAATAGTTCAAGACATGGTTCAAACCACTGTGAGTCTCTTCCCCCTAGAAAGGAAGAGCCGTACATAACTTTGTGTCTCTTGGAAGGGAATTTGTTGGGATTTTTTGAGAAAATTAATTTGCAGGAATTTAGGTATGATCTAAGGTTATGGGAATGTTCCCCTGTAAAGTAGTCTGGCTTCTTGATGCCCTGGGTATGGAAGCTAGGACCACTCCACTCAGATCCCAAGGCATTTGGATTGAGAGCCTGGATCAAGGTCAAGAGAAAGGTTGGGGCTTTGGTTTTGTGAGAACTAGTGCAAGCCCTTGATCTACCACAAGTCAAGGTCTCATTGGAGGAATTTTCAGAATCCTTTATTTCTGCAAGAGGATCCACTGGAGCTTTCTGTTGAGGAGAAAGAGGATCATCAAGAGGTTCTATCAAACCAGATTTGGAAGAAGGAACAGGATCTAAAGGTTGGCTGGGTTGTGAATTGCTGTATATCCCCACCCAATGATTATCATCATTTTAAGGGTCAAGGGAAGCATTCTTGGTTGAGCAGGTATGTGAAATTGTAAAAGAAGAAGCTATTATTGGTTAGAAAACTACAATAGAGGATTTTATTTAGTTGATTTACTGTCACACAACCGGCCCACCTACTATAGGGCAATCTCAGATGATTGTGAGCGCTGTTGTGACCAATCTGGGACGCCTCAGAAAAAGGGGAATTTTTTTAAAAAAAGTTTTTTTATGCATTCTTTCATCCAACTTCCATTAAAAAAAAAGAAAATATACATATTTTCCGCTTTCATTATGGGAACCCTTCTATTTTCCCACTTCCCAACTCCTCCCTGTCCTAACAATCCAGGAAGGCCTCCCCTGGACTCTTCAAATGCCCAGCTTTCCCATTTGATTCCTCCTACTTGCATGCGCTTGGTGCTAAAATTTTTGGGCAAGCGCCCGCAAACTATTGTTCAATTCCTCCTTGCCAATCATCTCCATCCCCACTGTTGCCATCCATCAATCTCCCACCAGTTCAATCTGCCATCATCCCCACCAAATGACTGTGGTAACAAGTAAACAGCCATTGTTAAATCAACCCGAAATCATCTCTCCCTCATCCAGCCAGATGACAGCCACTGTTACCAGCCCATCATCCCATCCTTGTTACCAAATACACAATCAGTGCTGATTTTCACACCCAAGGTACCAGAAAAGCTATTTCTCACGGCTGTTGGTTTCATTGCCTGCCACTCCTTGATCAACCCCTCCAGCTGTTTCATCCCCTCTGGTGTGGTGCTCTTTTATGGACGCGAGTCGGGAAAGGGCTGCGGGCGGTGCGCTCAGCAATAGCGGTGGGCTCAGCAGCGGCGGCACGCTCAGCAATGGGTAGGTCCTCGCCTCAGCTAGCAGCGCTGCGGGCTCAGCAGCAGTCAGGTAGGCCCAGCAGCAGTCGGGTTGGGCTCAGCACCTAGAGACAGGAGACAGACGGATCGCGCCAATCGGGGACCAGACGGATTGCGCGGATCAGAAAGCTTGCGCGGATTGGAAGGCTTGCGCGGATTGGAGGCCTCACACGGATCAAGCGGATTGCGCATTGCAATACGCGTGGATTGGATCACGCGGCTACACCCCGGATACCTGGAACAGTTTGTTGGGCGGACGCGCGCAGGCGGGCAAACCGGGCGTACAATTGATATCGAGGGGCATGGGTTATGGGGCAAGGATTGGAGGGGTAGGGTTGGGCTAGTTTTCTGTGCTTAGGGGTTGTATTTCATCATTCTTGCTTACTTGTGGTTGTACTTAGGTTAGGGTTGAGAGGGAGGACTTAAATACTTCACTGCAACTCCGGGTTGTAGGGGAGGAGGTCACTGATGACTTTTATAGAGCAGACTGGATTGGATTGGAAAGGAAGGAATTCATCTTATTATCACTCTATCACTCACTCTCTCCCTCTCTCTCTCTCTTGACCGGCTGCATCCAATCTCCTTACAGAAGCTTTGATCAATAACTTCCGGAACTCAAGGACAACTTCAGGGGAGTTGCCCCTTTGGTTTCCACATTGTTTGCTGCCTCAAGTCATCCAATCAATCAACAGTTCCCCTTCCATTTTGATCAATCAGCCTTATTAATTGGTTCCAGCTGCTTTGTCGTGGCCATCCTGCTACTGTTTTTCTTAACGGTCTTTATTCCAATCCTGTCCACTCGCTTTCAGCTGAATCAATCTTGCCAATATTTTTATTGATCCAATCCTCTTGCGCAAACTTGTCATCACCTTACTCAACTTGCTAGCTTTGGGACAACTGTTAATCTCACATTCTCTTCCACCCGGTTTGCTCCCTACCTCAAGTTGAGCAGTTAGGATGCTACTAGAGTCATCTGGTTCATTTGTGCCTCAAGTCATAAATTAACTTCCTCTTAAAACTGTTTTCATTGCCCCCAAGTATTAGGCAAGGGGGTGTGCTGGAATTCTAGTCTTGTGATATGTGTTGCCTAATACTTGAGCACAATCATTCTTCAAACTTTATATTCTTTTTCCTATCATCACCTCTTGAGTTTTTAAGTTCAGTGTGTTCTTTATTCTATACTGGCTTGTTATAGATCTAGTGACATCTTTATCTTAAATCTAAGTGGGTATCTCTCATCTTGCTCATGAGTATTCTTGTCTAGTAACCTCTTTATATTGTGCTAGGTAGTCAAAGTTCTAGTGGGTTCTTTATCTTGAATCCTTGATGCTATTCCCTGTCTCAATCCAGCCTGAAGTGGTCCTCCAAGTTGTTTGGACTCTAGTGGTTTGGTATTGAATATCTTCTATTCAATTTTATCTCTTCCTTTCTACCACTTGTCAGCCTTGCTGTACTTAGTCTATTTATAGTGCTGCCTGAACAAGTGAAATTCATCATCCGTTCATACTCATCCTTGAACCTGAGTGCCCCTTGTCTGACTCCTAGATCCGCTCCTCTTAGCAATATAAGACCTCATCCTCATCCTTCTAAGACTTTCAACCAGAGCATCCAACTCAAACTTCAACAGTTTTTTATTCTTTTTAGGAAAGAATCTAGTGTCATGTATGTCTAAGAAGGTGTCAGCAATAAGTCTTTCATGAACAGAAGCAGAGTACAGAGCATACCTGTCATCTTGACAGGAGGAAAAGTGGTTGAGAAAGGTCTTAGAGGATACTCATAAACCACAAGGGTTTGCATTGTTGCATTCTGATAATCAGAGTTCCATTGAATTGGCAGAAAACCAAGTGTTCCATTCAAGAACAAAACATATTGATGTTCATTATAACTATATACGTGATGAATTCAACTGCAGAGGGATATTGTTAGGGTACATGCCCACTGGAGCAATGATTGCAGATATCTTAACTAAGGTGTTAGATAGGAACAAACATCAAGGGTTTTTGTCTAGTATGTGTATGGCATCCCTTTTGGATTTAGGGGGGGGTGTTAAAATACAGATGCACTCAGGTAATGTGCATATTAGTGTTTAATCCAAATGGGATGCACAAATGGGCTTCCATGGACCATTGGACATCATGTGGGCCATGTGGGCCTATGTGGATGTTATTGGTCTTGGGAATTTGGGCGCCAAAGCCTATTTTCCAGGTCTTTTGGGACAGGGACCCTGACAGGCCCGCCAGGGTGGATGGGCCACCTTACCTTAGCCAGATGGGCCTATTTGGGCCTGACTGGGCCCAAGTTTTATTTTGGACATACTTGGCCAGATGGGCTGGCCCGCCAAAGTATGTATTTAATGGCTTTTGGGCCTTGCTGGCCCATTGGGGCCACTTCCTGTTTTTCAGCCCGCTTGGGGCCCATTGCGGGGCCGTCTTATGGGGCAGGGGGCTCCTTTGGAGTCCCCCCACCCGATTGTATGCTGGGCTGTTGCCCCAGTTGGGTTGCTCAGTTGGTTGCGGCCGCGGGGGCCAGTTTCCCCTGCCTCCCTCCCTCCCCTTGCTTGGTCACGAGGGGGAGAGGAGGCTGGCTGGTCCTCAAACAGACAGGCCGGCTGCAACGAGGAGACCAGCAAGGTGGGAGGGGACTTGATCACCCCCCCCCACCTCATGTGTGAACTGACTAGGACGGCCGCAACAAGGCAACCGGCAAGGCGGGGTGGGATTTGACCCTCCCCCCATCTCTTGTGTGGCAACAAAGAGGTTGCAGGGGCCATTCTCCCCCCCCCCCCCCCCATTACCAAGGGGGAGGTGACCTGGGGCTGGGTGGGCTAGACCACGGCCCAGCCCACCCATTTTTGTGATGCCCTGGGTGGTATCAACATCCAGGGTTCCCTGGGGCGGTATTTGACTGCTCCCTCCAGGGATTGTGAGAGAGAGGGGGGGGGACATGCATGTCTGCTGGTTACACCCCCCTTCTCCTGTGAGTTTGACCCCACCCAGAGTGTTTCTGGGTCCACCCTGGCCAATCTGAGGGCCAGGGGCTGGTTGCAGCAGGCAACCAGCCATGTAAGTTGGTGATAAGGGCCAATGTGGTCAAAAGGGGATTGTAACTGGGTAACAGAGCTGGTTGTAATAAACAACCAGCCAGTGTTTGAACAGCAACAGGCTGGTTCAGCCCTGTAGGGGTGGATACACCAAATTAGACTGGTACAGGCTGGTCAAAAGGGTTCAGGACTAATGCCAAGTGGGCTGAGTAAGCCCAAACTAAGTAATGGGGCTTGTAGAGCCTGTAGAGCCCATTTGGGCGGGAATTTTTGCCTCTTGCTTGTCATTACATGAGCTCCACATGAGCACAATCTTTTGTATTTAAGGAGCTCTTCTCCCTGCTGTTTTCCATCCAATTCATTCACCAATTCATTCACATTCACCACTGTGCCATTGCCTCTGCCTTATATTTAGGATCAATCATAAGACATTATTGTCTCAGTATTTCTTTTGCTTTAAGTACTGCTCTTTGACTCAGCTTGTGGGCCAATGATTCTCACAAAATTAGCTCAATTTAATTTTAATACTTGAATCCTCCAAAAGCACCCAATCCCAGAGAGACCCCAAATCTGGTATGCTGGCCTTAATTTAGGCCCCTAGGGCCTGAATTGATTATTACAGGACTCCTATAGCTCAAAAGGCCATCAACAGGTTTTTTCCCAAACAATGAAAGTTTTTGAGCATCAGCAACTTGTAACAAAGCTTCAAAGGCATTAAGATTATCAAATTCATACATTTCATTATTTGGAATATCTCTTCAAGGTTTGCATACCATCTTTGGGTGTGAAAAAGTTTCAAAAGGCATGAATTCAAAAAAAAATTAAATGTACAGTTAATGCCTTCATGTTGTTTATTTTGTATGTTTTTTGAATTGACATGGTGTGTTACTAATTGTTAGGGGGTAATTTTAGCCATGTTAAAAAATTCTTGAAAGTTTTTTTACTCAGATGAACTGGATTAGGCTTAAAAAGAAATTGAGGTATGTTTTAGATTGTTATTTAATTAATCATTTTCATATTCTGAATGGCTGTTTGATATCATTGAGAAATTTAAGCTTGAATCAAAAGTTGAGAAAGAAATCTATTCAAAGGTTAGGATCATTCAAAAATATGAATAGATTTAAATATTTGATCAAAAAGATTTTTTTCAATCAAAAACTAGATATCAAATTCATCAATTTCATCTAAACCCTTTCTGATATCAGGTCTTATTGTCCAAGCAAAAATTGATCTACAATTTGGACATCTAGGGTTAGATGTTGGATTTGTCTTGTAATGATACTTTAGCTGCCTGTTGATACAGCAAGGATGAAAAAAATTCAAACAAACTGGACAGCTAAAAACTAATTCCCATTCCCATTGGTTATCTTCAATTTGCTTTGGATCTTGAAATTCTTCTAAGCAAATTTGACAAGATGGCATTTGATCAACTATCCTTATGGGTTGGTTGAAGTTTGGTGTACCATAAATCCTAATCAATCCTGTTTTATACAATCCTTTCCTTTCCTTTTTAAACTTTGAAAGTAATCTGTTTACTATACCATGGTTCCTCTTTTCATTTTCTTCCCAAATTTCATCAATTTCCTTTTGAAACCTTACCAGTTGTTTTTTGATCAGAGGGATATTTTCTGTCACCTTATCTGATAACTTCCCCCTCAGAGTAGCCTCACTTTCAACACATTGACCCAAATTCTTCAAGCCTGAAGATGAAGCATTGAGACATTCTTTTTCCATCAAAGAACTTTGATGCTTATCAAGACCTTCTTTTTCCACCAAAATTTGCATTCCATTTTGGTATTTAACATATTTGAAATGTGATAGTTTACCCCTATCAATCAAACCAACTATCAAACAGAACTTTTCTTCAGATTTGTGATGAACTGGCTGGTTATCTTTATTCTCCAGATAATTATGCTCTTCAATGCTGTTTGTTGGATTACAATGGGTTTGAGCTGAGTATCCATGGAGGGAAGTGCCTGCTGAATCATCTAATGAGCTTCCAAAAATATTCATTGGGTTCTCATCCTGGCTTCCCCCAAGTTGATCTATTTTTGTTTTTCTTAAAAAGGAGGCCCTCCATATAGCTTTAGGTTGTAATAGACTCACACAATCTTAAATCTTCCACAGGATCTGGCACAAGTAATGCACTGAGTGCATGCTACTGAAGAACAGTGAAACTCAAAGGGAAAAACTGGTTGGGTTACATCAGTTTTTTTGCACATCAACATCGCAATCAAGATATGAAACTTAACTGTGAGTAGAAGTTGTAGTGACATCATTTCCTTTGCTCCAATCGAAATAATTCCTCTGAGCCCGCGACGGACCTTAATGACTGTTGTAATTATAACTACTTAAATAAACGAATCCTTCCTGTTAAGTATAGACTGTCCAAATTATCAATGAAGATATGAATCGGTTGGCGGAAAAGTTGATATATTCTTGGCTTTCAAACAATCTCCTCACAGCCGACCAGCTCCATTTAAAGAGTGATTCAAACCCAAGGCAGATTATCCTGCCGATTCGTCTATCTCCCTGTGCTTTGCGCATTTAATGGAAAAGGGCTTCGCACAACCTCGAAAAATACACCTGACAAGTGATTCCTGATTAGAGTATCGATCTGCAACATTCCTTCAAGTTGGTTATATCCTCCATTGTATGTACATACATACATGATTTGACAACACATTTCATCATGGCCGTCTTTTTTTCTTCACCTTGCTTCCAGTCACCCGCCCTGGTACGTTCGATCGCGCGCGCTACAAGGAACTGGCTATTCCCCGTCGAACCAAACCGAGGACCGCAAACGTCTCATGGACACCAGCTTGAGCCTGTAAGGACAGGGCAAAGCGTTGACCCGCCGCTGGGCCATCCTAGTCGGCATTTGTACTTACCCGTACACAGTAGTAGATGGGCCCATAACAGAGCCCTCGCCCCCACACAGAGAATGCATGCGCGTGATACATAAGAGATATCAAACTGGAACATAGGCTATGTGTTTATGTACGATATCCCATCTTGTGTCTTGTTCTTATGAAATCCCAACGGGTTGAAATCAGCGATCGTCCGCTTGTCTTTACCCCGACCCACCCGGCTATAGCTTCCAGGTTCAACCCAAAATCCACCTCGCTCTCCCCATCATTTCCCTTCCAACTGGCCATATGGCCTCCGACCCTCCTCCCCCACCCCTCAACACACTCTGACGCGAAAGCAATGACATGAACATAGGTATCGACTAGACAATCGATCATTCCCCGGAACCTCCCAAAGACAGTGGACCGACAACGTCGTCGAATACACTTGCGAGTCTAATGGTCATGATCCTCAACAATCCGACTAACAGGCCAACCGTAGGGTCACTAATAATAAACCAGGACACCGAACGCATCATCCGTGAAGTTTTCCGAATGGAGATGAAGAAAATGGACGAGGAGAAGATCAAAGAGCAACAGCAAGGCTTCCGATCGAAACAGACACTTAGTTAACTTCAAGAACTGATCAGCTTCGAGAGGCAAATGGAAGCCCGCATTTTAGCAGTGGAAACTATTACCACTCACTAGCCGCCCAGCCATCACGAGCCCAAAACCAGCTACTAAGAACTCTTAAGCCACGACAGCGAAGGCAACGGCACACCCCCCAATGACGACCCCCCTTTGCGAAAGGAATTAAGAAACTTAAGTCCGGGTAGCGCAATTATTCACTCCAATGAACACCCAGGTAGCAAAACGCCCGAAAGAACTATATTTCTATTAATTGAGCATGCAAACCAAGTGCTCAGTAAGATGAACGCTTTGGTGCAGGGGGAATCAGTCAACATCAAAGCGGCTCACACTTTTAAATCGGGTAATGTAGTCTTTTAGTCCAAAATGATAGTTTTATGAGGCTCTTTATTTCAGTACTTGATTTAACCCTTGTAACAGTATATAACTAAACATGGTGATGAAGTAAATACAAGTACGAGTGATAAGTGAATGACAAATACTGAAAAGAATGGAGTCAATCTGAGTCATTTACCTGCAGCGTATAGTTGGCTAGTGGGCTCAATCGACGGTCACAGTCAGGAGTGAGTGCGAGACTAATCAATCAGGCTGTGAGAAATGGAAGTGGATCAATCAAACCAGTTCACGTCGATAGGGAGACGCACACACACACACATATATATATATATAAATAGACATAACTGAGAGTAAGAAGGTGAGACGGATGAACGAGAGAGGAATCAGATCCTGTTCCTATCGTACCTCCTCTGAGATTAGTCCTAGCTCCTCCTGGAGATTGTGATCGACAAAGAGGGATTGAGGCCTGGTCCTGGGGTTTGGCTGAGGAGGATTGGTCGAAGGGATCGGAGAGGAGGGAGGACAACGAGGAGAGAAGACGCGACGAGAGGAAGAGACGGGAAGATGCAGGTCGGGAAGCTCGAGGTCGAGGGGTTTCTCTGTAGACTGCGTTTCAGCAGTATGTCGCTGATTTGACCACACGGGATCTCTACTCAACAATCCTCCTAGATTCCGATGGGGTCAGATGGAGTTGTAGCCTTGCCTGTACCACTTTCACATAGCCGAGAGGTTTGGTTAGTATATCCGCAATCATTTCTTCCGACGGAGCGTGTTCAATGGATATCAAGGACTTTCGGACTAAATCTCGTATGTATTGAAAGCGTATTTCAATGTGCCTGGAGTTAGGATTCAACTGTGCTTCTTTGCTGATGAAATTAGCGCCTTGGTTGTTGTTCTTGATCTTGGGCTTGTTGATTGGGATTCCAACACTTAAGATCAGGGTTGACAGCCATCAGACCTGTTTCGCACAGAGGTTCATGGCTATGAACTCTGCTTTGGTGGTGGACTGAGCGACCACGGTCTGTTTCTTAGTTGTCCAGCTTACTGGGTTTCTGTACAGTGTTATGACATAGCCGGTGGTTGACTTTTGAGTAATCGTAGTTCTCCCGTAGTTGGCGTCGGCCCATCCACACAACTGGTCATCCTTGTCCATTGATTTGGTGAACAGCAGGCCTACGGACTTTGTTCCCTTGAGGTATCTGAACACGTGTTTTACCATCTTCCAGTGAGATTGAGACGGTTTGTTGGCGAATTGTGAGAGTAGGTTCACTGTGAACTGGATGTCGGGGCGAGTGTGGGTAGCTAGGTGGATTAGATGGCCCAACGCTTTCTGCATGGTCTTCACGTCGAATTCCGGCGATTCCTGGGTTATGACGTCATGTATATTCATTGGTGCTGGAGCCTTGACCACGTTGACGTTGTCTAAACCAAACTCCTTGAGCGCTTTCTTGGTGAAATCCCGCTGGTGGAGATTTACAGATCCATTGTTGTTCCACTGAAGTGTGTATCCTAAATGCTGAGTCGGGCGTTCCTGAACTTTGATTTTGTAAGTTCCCCCCAGCAAGTTCAGAAAACGGCCAATCTCATTGCAATTGCTCCCCACAATGAGTCCATCGTTGTGGAAAGAATAAAGGTTATCCCCCTATAATTGTCCCAAGGTTTGGAAGTTAACGGTTCCCTGCGTTTGAAAGGAGATGAGGATGTCCAAAGTTGCACTTAAATGAGAAATAGAAATAAAGAGATAAAGAGATAAAGAAAAGTAGAGAGAGAAATTGCCAATCCTTCAATCCTCAGAACTTTCCACCTGGATGTATATCCGGTATGAGTTCCTTTAATCTCCTGGTGAGATGAGTGATTCAATCTGATGATGATATTCTTCCTCCTCTGCATTGATGCTCCAATGCCTTCCCCCCTCCTCCTAGCCCGGAGTTGAGAGTGAGGATAAGTCCTCCCTCTCAACCCTAACCTAAGTACACGCGCAAATAAAAGTATGACAACAAAATAGAAAACAATCTCAAAAAAGAAACCCTAGCCTCCTCTCCCCACCTCCTTCGTACCAAACTCCCCCTGTCGTCCGTACACCGTTCTGTTCATCCGGTTCGTCCTTCTCATGACGCGGTCCTTGCACTGCGCCCTACTCGGAGCCCCCCGCGCCTGTCCGTATCCGTTTGTCCGCGCCCGTTGTGGGTGTTCGGTAATATCCGGCATGATCCGTGCGCTTGCGCGCGCTTCATCCGTTCCTTCATAGCCCGCCAATTGCTCCGCCCCTACGTATCCAAACCGGCGCGCCCGCAAACCTAGGCAAGCGCACTACCTTCCGAATCCAATCTCCGGGGCGGATTGCCGCCCATGCCGCATTTGATGCTGAGCCTGACCCGTCCACCAGGTGCAGAGCCAAACAGCGGCTTCTGCTGATCCAGCAGCTGCCGCTGCTGAGCACTCTGCATACCCTAATGCTGAGCCCGCTTGCCCCCAATGCTGAGCGCGCAGCCGCAACACAGTTCCCAATCCGTGTCTATAAATTGACACCACATCCCCCCCAACTTGAGTTCTGTCCCCAGAAGTTTCCCATCGCCTCACCATACCACCACCTCCCCTACTTCCGCCCCACCCCTACCGCTCCCACTACCACCTTCCCTGTCTTCCTTCCTACCCGTTGCCATCATGCTCCCTTGCAAGTTCTGCGCTTGGAACGGGCACACGTGTTTGATCATCCCAGGTTGTTGCGCCTGTGTAGCTTGCCGTTGCCGTCATTGTTGCTGCTCGCTTAGCGACAGCATCCCTTGGGCTCCCCCCCAATCCCGCTCTTGCCCCAGGCCGCGCAAGAGGGCTTGCCCGGACCCGTTTGTGGTTTCGGACAACGAGTTGATCTCAGAAGGCTTGTGGACACCACCCGGTTCACCTCCATCCTGCCGCCCCCAAGCTCTGTCACCCACCACTTCACACGTGAGCCGCGACTTGGCATCACCCCTCCGCAACGGGGCAAATACAAGACTTCGGAGGAATGACGCGCAGCGACCCGCGCTCGGGCCGCTGCTGTCGGCGTGAACCAAACGGTACCGGACCCGAGACTCTCTGGAAGACCCGCGGCCGCGCCAGCACCACCTGCTCCTACTCCACGACCGCCGACACCGCCCGCCCCACCAGCGGACTTGGATGAGAGGCCTATGACCCCCAACGCTCCTCCGCCTCCGTCACCGATTGTTGTCCCGTCATTGCCTCCAGCTGGACCAACCCCCCTGTTGGTTCCCCGGAGGCCTCATCTTCACCGGCCGCTCCTCCAGCCAGCCCTCCCAAGATTCCGGAGATTCCAATTGTAATGGCGCTCCCGGCGGCCGGCTTCAAAGCTTTTGCAGAAAGGTCAACCACGATGCTCCGGAACTTCCTCGCAATCCCCGGTGCACAATCCTTGGAATCCCGGCGCAAACTCCTGGCGTCTTTCCGGACTTTACTGGCGTCCTTGAGTGCTGAAATGGAGGAAATGATGAACATGGCGTAGGCGCATTGCCCCCCCTTTTCCCCTTCTCCCTTTCCTCTACTTTCTCTCTTCTTGTTGTTTTACCGCGCTTCCCTTTTCCGTTAAGAAAATACATGTCTCCGCGCAAGGTCCTATCCTTCTGAGAAAAAAAGTGCGCGGCCGCGCTTTGAGAGAGTGAGTCCAAGATTGAGTCCGCGCCCGCGCGCTTGCTTTGTGAGTGACCGTAAGTGACTAGCCGTTCCAAAAGAGGCACCTGGACTGCCCCAGACAAACTGCCACACAGTTCCCCGTACCCTTCCTGTAACAAACACAACAACCAAAACACCAGCGCGCGCCACCGTAAAGGAAGAGAGAGAGAGAGAGTAGGAAAATGGACATTCTGGGGTGTCTAGTTGTCCCGGCTGTGAACCGGCTAGGGCACCCCCTCACCAAATCAAGCTTATTCCCATACCACCCACCCATCCTTGAGATATCCTGAGAGAAAGAAAAATAGAAAAAGAAACCAACAGAGAAGAAAAATAGAAAAGAACACTTTTTTTTTTGCACGACGCCCGTAGACCGCCCGCAAATTGCTCTTTGTCCGGCTTCCCCCATCCGCGGGATTGCCCACGCGTCCTGGTTACGGGAGGCTTGTCCTCACATTTACAGACCCGGCTTCGCGCCGCGCCCGCGTTTCCTGAAAAAACTCCAAACCAGCAAAGACCCCACAATCCAGATAAGAAAGAAACATAGAGAAACAAACATTCTGGGGTGTCTAGTTGCTCCGGCTGTGAACCGGCTAGAGCACCCCCTCACCAAATCAAAACTTATCCCCTACCCCCTCTACCTCCCCCCCCAACTTGGCCACTGTCCCCAGCTGGTCGCGGCTGCCTACTCCGTTGCAACGGCACGGCCTCCGCTTCTCCGCCCAAAGACAAATCCCTGGATTGCGTTCCTACAACATTGCTGCACTCCACACTCCCCTCGTCCGATCCTTCACCCCCTTCCGCCGTCTTGTCGAACCAGGTGGATCCTTGCGCAAAGAAGCGCTTGACATGCAAAGCCGCCACCTCCCGTTTCAGTGGAGTACCGTCTAATTCCTCCAACTGATAGCTGCCACCCTCAAACTTGGACAACACGCGGAACGGACCGTTTCACCGGTTAGCAAACAACTTCCCCCACTGAGACTCCAGACTTCGGTTGTACAGGAGCACCAAATCCCCCTTCCGCAAGGGATCCCGGAGACAATGCAAGCAGTGCTTGTCCCAATAGCGCACCAATGCCGTCCGATTCTTCTTTAGCCAGTACGCAGCCTTTGCAAGCATTCCGGCCCATCAAAGGAGCTGTTTGGCGCGAGCCTCAAGCAATTCGGCGGAAGTCTTCACCTTCCACCAGTCAACCCCAAGGAACGTCTCCAACTCAAGGTCCACCGGAAGCACGGGGAGCTGCCCGAAAAGTAACTTGTACGGCAAGTAGCCTGTCGACCACTTCACCAAAATCCAATCCGCGAACAGAACCATTGGAAGGGTATCCTGCCTGCGCTTACCGTCCTCCCCGCACATCTTGACCAGGGCATCCTTGATTGGCTGATGCCCGCGTTGGATCATGCCGGCCCCTTTGGGATAGTACTCGGTTACTCAACAGAACTTGGCTCCGCAACTCTTCACCAACTCGACCAAACAACTGCAAAACTCAGCCCCCCCGTCCACTGTGACCAGACAAAGCGACCCGTACCGCGCAAACCAGTCTTCCTCCAGAAATAGAGCAACTTTGTCCACCAAGAGCTTGACCAACGGACGCGCTTCCGCTGTGGAAAATTTAGAGGTTATCCCTCACAAAGTTGTCCCAAGTCACGGAGTTCAATGGTTCTAGCGTCTGTAAGGCTTGAGGATGATTCCTTGTCCGCGAGAGAGAGAGAGTGAGATTCTAATTTTCCTTTTTCCTATTCCGCCTTTTGTGTGTCTGTCCCTCCAACCCGTGCTGAGGGGAGAGGTATGTTATATCCCCTCCCCTCAGCCCTAACCTAAGTACAAGCACAAAGACAAACTGACAACCATGAAGAAGAAAACCTAGACCCAGAACCCTAACCCATCCCCCAACCCATACCCATACCCTATCCCTTCAGCTCGCCTGCCCTTACGAACATCCGGTTTGTCCTTCCGTGGCGCGGCCCTCTGCTGCGCGCTACACAAAGTTCACCGCACTTGCCCGTATCCGCCCAACGCGCCTTTGTGGATTTCCCATCCCGTGGCCGGCCCACGCTTGCGCGTGGTTGTCCACGGATATAGCCCCGCTGTCGCCCCGCCTTATCCTCCCCCGACTAACCGCCCAAGAACCTGGTTGGCCCAGCTCCATCCGTGAGTTGGATATCCAAGCGGATTGCGGCCCTTCTCCCCTAGTCAGGCCCGGCCTGCAGCCGCGTGCTTGATCCGCTGCGCCCACTGCTGAGCCTTGCGGCAACTGCTGAGAACCGGCGCACCCCCACTGCTGAGCCTAACCTACCAGATGCTGAGTGCGCAGGCCGCAACGCAGTTCCCAACCCGAGGCTATATAATGACACCACATCCCCCCCAACTTGAGTTCTGTCCCCAGAGGTCCCTTCCCATTGCTACCTTGACCATCTTCACACCATTCCCCCCTACCTACTCCACCTCACACACTCCGCCAATCCCCTCCCTCCCCTTCATCGCCAACATGCTCCCATGCAAATTCTGCGCCCGGAACGGGCACACGTGCTCAATCGCTCCTGTCTGACGCGCCTGTTTTGCTTGCCGTTGCGGCCATTGTTGCTGCTCACTTAGTGACGGCATGCCCCGAGCCCCCCCCAATCCGGCCCTTGCCCCAGGCCGTGCAAGAGGGCTTTTCCGGACTCATTTGTAGTTTCAGATGACAACGCTATCTTGGAGGACTTGTGGACTCCGCCGGGCTCCCCTTGTTGCCACCCTCCGCCGAGCAAGGGTCGCGACTCGGCTTCCCCCCTCCGCCGCGCGGGACCAGCGCGGAAGGAGGACTTCTTGTCCGTCAATGACTATTGGAGGGCCCTGCGATTCTGGTTGGACCGCGTCCGGATGAGGGAAGGCGCGAGGGACCCGCGACTCAATGAAATTCTCCGGAGTTGCGCTGCTGCGGCTTCAGGTCCTCCTCCAGCACCTATGCCGGCTCCTCCCCCCTGGCTCCACAAGGCACTCCACCGCCGCCCGCGTCACCAGCGGTCTTGGATGAGGGGCCTACTACCGCCAAGGTCCCTCCTCCGCCGTCCCCAATCCTTATCCCGTTGTTGCCCTCAGCTGAGCCAAGCCCTCCGCGCAATGCCCCGGGGACCCCCTCATCACCCCCTCGCTTGTTTGGATCAAGTCCCGTCCCGGCACCGGCACCGCCTTTCCCCAGCCCTCCCAAGATTCCGGACATCCCAATTGTAATGGCACTCCTGGCATCCTGCTTCAAGGTCCTCGCGGAAAGGTCGACAACAATGCTTAGGGATTACCTCGCGACCCCTGGCGCCCAATCCTTGGAATCCCAATGCGCGCTCCTGGCATCTTTCTGGGCCTTACTGGCGTTGTCAAGGGCAGAGATGGAGGACATGATGAAGATGGCTTAGGCGCATCACCCCCCACTCCCCTTCTCCCCTTTTTCTTCATCCTTTTTTTGTTGTACCGTGCTTCCCCTATTCCTAGAGAAATACATGTCTTCTGCGCGAGGTCCTATCTTCCAAGAAAAAGTGCACGACCGCGCTTTGTGAGAATGAGATTAAGATTGAGGTCCGCGTCCGTGCGCCGCTTTGTGAGTGAGATTGAGATTGACCAGCCGTTCCAAAAAGGGGTATCTGGACCGCCTCAGACGGACTGCCACGCAGTTCCCCATACCCGTACTACAAAACAGACAAACACAGTGCCAACAGCGCGGGCTCATAACTGCAAGCATAAGGGAGGAGCAATGGGAAACAAACATTCTGGGGTGCCTAGTCATTCCGGCTGTGAACCGGCTAGAGCACCCCCTTACCAAGCTAAGCTTTTAACCATGTCCACACCGTCCCCGTCCATTGCGCCCGTCCGTTGAAGAAAGAAACAGGAGAGAAACAGAAAAGGAGGAAGGAAAACAGCCCAGATCCAAAGAGGAGAAAGAAATATTCTATATTTATTATTTTTACTTTTATTTATTTATTTATTTATTTATTTTTATTTATTTATTTATTTTTTTTTTTTTGAAGAGCTCTTTGTCCCGCCATCCGTGCGCGGGGATTGTCCTCGCGTTTGCGGACCCAATGTCACACCACGCCTGCGTACCTGCAATAAATAAACCATAGCCAGTACCAATCCAAAACCAAGTCCAAACCAAAACATAAGGAGATGAACATTCTGGGGTGTCTAGTTGTCCCGGCTGTGAAGCGGCTAGAACACCCCCCTCACCAAATCAAGCTTAACCACCTAGCGCCCCACCCAGCTTGAAAGCTTTCCCCAGCAGTCCGCAACCTTTGGCTTCTCCGGGGTTGGGCGTTGCGCGCCGGTACTTTGCTACCCAAATGCTCCGCGTCGTTGCCTGACTCCGGGACCGCCTTGCCCCCGGACCCCAAATCATTGCCCGCCATTTCGTCAAAGGAAGTGGAACCGCGCACGAAGAAGCGTTTCACATGCAAAGCCGCGGCCTTCCGTTTAAGCGGCGCCCCGTCCAATTCCTCAAGCTTGTAGCTGCCGCCCAAGAACTTAGAGGCCACGCGGTACGGCCCGTTCCACCGGTTGGCGAAAAGCCGGCCCCACTGGGATTCCAGACTCCAATTATACAGCAGGACCAGGTCCCCCTTCCGCAGCGGATCCCGGAGCCGATGGGAACAGCGCTTGTCCCAATAGCGGACGGATGCCATCCGGGTTTTCTTCAAACAATCCGCAGCCCTTCTCAAGGTCTCCTCATGCCTAAGGAGTTGCTTGGCCCGTGCCTTGACCAGATCTGCGGACATCTTGACCTTCCACCAATCCAGGCCCAAGAATGTGTTCAGCTCAATGTCCACAGGAAGCACAGGCCGCTGCCCATAGAGTAGCTCATAAGGCAAATACTCCGTTGAGCGCTTCACGGAGATCCAATTGGCAAAAAGAACCGCCAGGAGCGCCACCTGCCACCTTTTGCCGTCCTCACCGCACATTTTCACCAGGGCATCCTTGATTGGCTGATGCCCCCGCTCGATCATCCCCGCGCCCTCTGGGTAGTACTCCTTCACGCGCCCAAATTTTGCTCCACAAATCTGCACCAGCGTCACCAGGCGTCCCCAAAACTCCGCCCCTCCATTGACGGTGACCAAGAAAAGCAATCCGTAGCGCGCAAACCATTCCTCCTCCAGAAACTGAGCCACATTTTCTGCCGATAGATTCACTAGGGGCCTCGCTTCCACCCACCCAGACAGATTGTCACGCGCAACCAGAAAAAACGCAAACTTGCCTGCCTTGATGTGGACCACATCTAGCAAAACGCGCCCAAACAGCGCGTCCTTACCCATGGGGTGGCCAACCTCCTTGGGCAGACCCAAGCTTCGCCGCTGGCAGGCCTTGCACAACTTCACCCAATCGCGCACCGCGCGGACAATCCCCGGCCACCAAAAACTTGCTTTCACCCTTCTCCGCGTCTCAACCTCACCCCGGTGACCAAGTTCGTCGTGCAGGCTTTGTAGGATCACCTCTTGGTCGGCCCTAGAAGTCCCAAAGACAAGAGGCACAGAACCGCTCCGCCGCCATAACTGACCATCCTGTAAGTAGAAGTTCAGAACAATATGCCTCACCCACCGGACGACCGCGCCCGCCGTGCCCTCGGGGAAACGGAGATCCTGCAAATAAGAGCACAAGACCGCATAACGCCCCGACTGACACAACAGAAGACAAATCGCCGCCTCCGCCATTCCTACCCAAACGACCGGCGCTTCCACGTCCAAGGGTTCCGCCCCCTTGTAGGGATTGTCCTGCGGGTACCGCAACAGCGCGTCAGGCATCGTGAACACCTTTCCCGGGATGTGTACCACGCTAAAGGAGAATAACTGGAGAAACGCTACCAACCTGGTCATGGGCCCGTTTGGCAGCGTCAGTGAGTTAATCATTCACGCCAAGGCCTCCACGTCAATCAAGAGCTCGAAATGCACGCCCCACAAAAGGTGCTGCAACCGCCGTACAATCTTGGTGACGCCGCACAGCTCCAGCTTCGGTTGCAAATACCAACTCTCTGTTGCGGTAAAGGTGACCGATTTGTAGAGCACTGGCCTATCTTTTCCGTCCTCCTCCTGTGTCAAGACCCCCTGGCACCAAACTCACTGGAGTCAACCGCCAGGCGTATCCCTCCGGCGTCGTAATTGAGGTCCCAAAGGACAATGTCGCGCCCCACGATCTCCTTGAGCTTTGCAAACGCGGCATTGCATCCTTTGGTCCAATTCCACTCTGTTCCCTTACGCTTCAGCGCCCGCATTGGGCTTGCCACTTCCCTGAACCGCTTGATGAACATGCGGACGTAGCTGCACAACCCCAGGAACTGCAAGACGTGCAACACCATCCGAGGAGCCGGCCATTCAAGAACTTTGTTCTGCTTCTTCTCCGCTATTCGCCTACCGTCAAAGGCCATGATGTGCCCCAGCACCTCAAGCGCTGGAACGCAGACCGCTAACTTTTTCCCGGACACGGTAAGGCCCACCTCCTCAATTCAGAAGAGGACTTGTTCCAGAGTCTCCGGGTATTCCCAGACGAATCGACGGATCGCGGGTGCATCCTCTAGGACCGCGCCTCCGTAGTCTGTTCTGGGGCCTTCAATGCCAGCGTTGTCGATGAAGATTTGCACGCCTTCCAGAAGATTGTCACGTAGTATCCAGGTCATTTGGGCTTGGTAAACCGCCACCGAGTTGGTTGCACCTTACGGTAGCCGCGTCAGCTGCATCCTCCCTAGCCCGGTCTCAAACGCCGTCAGTGGCCGCGAGTCAGGGTGGAGTTCTTGCTGGTCATATCCCCCCATTACGTCCACCAGCCCGTAGCAAGCGCACCCGGCCATTGACTGCAGAAATTCTTCCACACGCGGGGGAAGCCCCGCGTCGCGAATAGTGAACGAATTGAGCCTCTGAGGGTTGTGAACGATCCTTAGCGACTTCCCATCCTGTTTAACGACTGCAAAGATAGGACTCAAATAGCTTGACGTGGACTGCTTGTAAAGCCCCGTCCTCACACGCTCCCGTACCAGCTCCAGAAAGGGTTCCCAAACGGTACGGGGATTGGAATTGGCTTGATTTGCCACGGTTTGTGAGGGACAGTGGGAATAACATAAGGGTCCCCAATCTTGCCTCTCAGAAACCCACGCTTGTGTGGTCCAAAGGCAAGCGCCTTCTCCCTCAGCACCAATACCAATACCAGAAGATCCCTTTCCTCCGCACTCAGCCATCCCTTTGGCCCAAAGTTAAGGGCGTCCACCCGCTCGTCCGTGATTCGCGCCGACCGCGTTATCCATCCATTCTTCCCAAGGGGCGTCTCCCACGGGTTCCGGGACCACGCCATTGGTTGTAGGGGTCCGTTGAGTCCCTGAGGCATCTGCTCCTTCCGCAACCGGACTTTTTGCGCCACCGGTTTGTACTTGCCCGCGTTGCACCGCGCCATCCAGACCCGGCCGTCACTGTCATAAGTCCTAGCAATAACCAGACCGGGGCTTTTGCCTTTGCTCACGACTGTGGCACAATGATAGGGTTTTCAAAGCGTAGAGCCTTCCAGTGATGCATACCGAGGAATGGAACTTACTTCTGGCGCCTGCGCCCTATGCGCGCCCCCCTCCACCTGCTCCTTACCTGTCAGCCGCCCGTGCTGAGCCAGAGCTTGCCCCGCACAGTAACCGCGGCCAACTAGGAAAAATCCTCCGCAGGGTGACCCTTGCGGTCAGCCCCCATGCCGGACTCCCCGTTGCCGCCAGACACTGGGTCCTGTACCCATCTCCCTTGCCCTCAATCACAGATTGTTGTTTTGAACCGCGCTCCAAGTGGGTCTTCCACGGTCAGCGCCTCCGTCCCTTCCTTGGCGTTGAAGGCCATTTGAGCTTGGAACCCAAACATAAACGGCCAACCTAGAATCACATCTCGGCATTCCACTGAGAGAAATGACAGGGGCTTACAAACCTTTGCAACTTCTACCTCCTCCGCCTCTACTACTCCATCCACGCGGCATTTGCCGCCATTTAACGCCCAAAGGCCCATTGCGCACTTCCTCCGCACCAGGCCCAGCTCGTCCACCAACCTTGACGGAAGCAAGTTGACCATTGACCCGCTGTCCACCATTGCCCACACCTTCTGCCCCGCAATGGTCATTGCAACATAAGCAAGCAGGACGGATACCAACTTTGACCGGCACGGCTTGGGATCCATTTCCTCCTCCACCACATTAACTCGCTGAACCGTTGTTGGCACCCGGATCTGACCGCAATCTTTTAAGGCCTGGACCATCTCGTCGACCACCGCAGGGGACACCTCCGCTAGCTCCCGTAGGGTCAGAGGTATGGGTGAGTTGTTCCCCATCACCCTTCGGACGATGTCCGCGGCCTTCTTCTTCCCCGCAGGATTAGCGGGCAGCCCGTCCGACGCTGGTACACGCGCAACTGGCTTTGGGGCCATTAGTCGCTTGTCAACATCCATTGCAATCCGCTTGTTTGTCGCCAATGCCCTGACTTTGGCCTCCACTCTTGGCACTACCCAGGTTCCGGGCGTGGTGACAATCCCAAGCAAGACCCGGGCGGTCTTGGCTTTAGACTTTGCTCTTTCCCGCACTTGCACCATTGGTGGCGGCTTGTCCTTGGTCAGATCCACCGATTCACCTGTTGGGAATATGTACGTCATCCTGGATGTGCAAACAAGCCCCTCGTCCATGTCTCGAGTGAGGTTCTCACAAGCTGACTTCCAGTGCCCTCTCTCCCCGCAATATGAACACCGCGGCAACCCAAACGACCCGGATGGTCCGCTGGGGGGCTGGAACCCTTCTACCATGTGAGGCTGTACCGTGCGCGGTTGAGAAGGAGCCGCCGGAGACGGTGCGGCTGTCGGAGCTGTGGGAGCTGATGTCCAATTGAGGAAAACCCTTATGTCCCGCAGAATCTCCGTCATCTCTCCGACTGATGGTCCCGCGGATTTTTGGGAAAGTAGGGCATGAGAAGGCATTGGCCGCCGCGCGGCCGAGGTTTGGTCAGGGACCGGCGCCAAGATTGTGACCAATTTCTTGCAAGAAGATGGGTACGTTCGTGCCGTATCCGCGATGAGCTTGTCCAAATCAATTTTTCTCTCCTCAGCTTGACGGATAACCGAAAGATCGGGAAGAATTGCGACACTTCCATCCAGCAACCTCTTAACCAGACCGTGGTCATACAGGTATTGCTTCACCCTGGAACCAAGCTGTGGCGCGAGACCCCCCAGAAACGCCCGCTTCATGGCACCCGTCTGGCCCGCAACGACCTTGTTCTTTGCCAGGTAGCCGTAGATTCGCTCAAACTTTGACATATATTCCACTAATCCTTCGCGTGATTGCACCCCGCCATTCTCGCTTGCTTCCTCCACGGCTCGATCAAAGTTGCTTTCTTGGAACTGGGGTTTGCACTTTCCCCACCTTGCCAACATCTTGCTTTTCAACTTCCCCCAGTCTTGCCTCTTGTAACCAATCATTTCCTCCACGTCCCGCAGCTTCTCCTCCTTGGTAATGAACAGCACAATGGTCCGAACCTTATCCGCGCCCAAAGCGCCCTCCAAATCCGCGATCCCTTTGAATCTAGAAAGAAACCGCTCAACGTCCGAGGTACTGAACCAAAGGTGAGGGAAATCCCTTGGCCTCAATCAAACGCGGCGAGGGGACTCTGCCGCCATGTCC
Organism: Puccinia polysora; assembly: GCA_025617555.3. Taxonomy (NCBI): domain Eukaryota; kingdom Fungi; phylum Basidiomycota; class Pucciniomycetes; order Pucciniales; family Pucciniaceae; genus Puccinia; species Puccinia polysora. The sequence goes on from CM062644.1 coordinate 14,875,657, forward strand.
GATGACCCTTCCAAGGGAGGAGCAAACCTGCTACCTCTGGGAGCATGAGCGGATGGCGGTGGAGGGGGTTGAGCAGCAGGAACGGGAGTCAAACGTAGAGGATAGGGAAGGGGAGCATTGGATCCTGGAGCGGTTGTTGGCAACATCCTGCGTTATCTTCAAGAGACTGAGAACGGATTGAATTTCCCGGCCAGACCCCCAGATGTGGAAACTTTAGAGGTTATCCCTCACAAAGTTGTCCCAAGTCACGGAGTTTGATGGCTCTAGTGTCTGTAAGGCTCAAGGATGATTCCTTGTCTGGGAGAGAGAGAGAGTGAGATTCTAATTTTCCTTTTTCCTATTCTGCCTTTTGTGTGTCTGTCCCTCCAACCTGTGCTGAGGGGAGAGGTATCTTATATCCCCTCCCCTCAGCCCTAACCTAAGTAAAAGCACAAAGACAAACTGACAACCATGAAGAAGAAACCCTAGACCCAGAACCCTAACCCATCCCCCAACCCATACCCATACCCTATCCCTTCAGCTTGCCTGCCCTTCTGAACATCCGGTTTGTCCTTCCATGGCGCGGCCCTCCACCACACGCTACCCAAATTTCACCGCGCCTGCCCGTATCGGCCCAACGCACCTTTGTGGATTTCCCATCCCGTGGCCGGCCCGCGCTTGCGCGCGGTTGTCCACAGATATAGCCCCGCTGTTGCCCCACCTTTTCCTCCCCTGACTAACTGCCCAAGAACCTGGTCGGCCCAGCTCCATCCATGAGTTGGATATCCAAGCGGATTGCGGACCGGCCCGCAGCCGCGTGCTCAAACCGCTGCGCCCACTGCTGAGCCTTGCAGCAACTGCTGCTGAGCCCGCAGCAGCTACTGCTGAGAACCGGTGCACCCCCACTGCTGAGCCTAACCTACCAGATGCTGAGCGCGCAGGCCGCAACGCAGTTCCCGACCCAAGGCTATATAATGACACCACACTGCCCAACCGGACAGGTCGTCCCACGCGACAAGCAGATAGGCAAACTTACTGGCCTTGATGTGGATGACATCAAGCAAGACTCGACCAAAGAGGGCGTCTTCCCCTGTGGGGTTTCCGACTTCTTTGGGCAGTCTTGCGCTCCACCGTTGACAGGCTTTGCAGGACGCCAGCCATTCCTGCACCACACGCACTACCCCTGGCCACCAGAACCGCTCTTTGACCCGCCTCTGCGTCTCAGCCTCTCCTCAATGACCAAGATTGTCGTGAAGACTCCGGAGGATAGCTTCCTGATCTGCTCTTGAAGTGGTAACCACAAGAGGAACCGGAGTCTTCCGCCGCCAAAGCTGCCCCTCCTGCACGTAGAAATTCCCCGCCCGCCGCTTTTCCCATTGCATGTCCTTCTCCCTAGCTCTGTCGGGAAAACAAAGGTCCCGCAAGTAGTCACAAAGGATTGCGTGCCGCCCGGTCTGCCGGAGCGGCAGCTGAACGCCTGCCTCCACAACCCCTACCTTGACAACAGGGGCCTCCACATCAAGCAGTTCCGCGTCCTCAAACGGGTTGTCCCTTGGATACCGCAACAACGCGTTGGGCAAAGTGAACGCTTTCCCCCAAACATGAACAACGGCAAAGGAGAAAAGTTGGAGAAACGCCACCCACCTGGTCATGGGAGCGTTGGGCAATGCCGGGGAGTTGATCATCCGCGCCAGCACCTCCGTGTCCACCAAAAGCTCAAAATGGACCCCCCACAAAAGATACTGGAGCCACCGCACAATCTTAGTGACCCCGCACAACTGCAACTTTCGCTGGGAGTACCGGCTTTCCGTCGGAGTGAAGGTGACCAACTCGTAAAGTACCGGCCTATCCTTGCCGTCGTCCTTTTGAGTGAGAACCCCCCCGCGCCGAATTCGCTGGAATCAACCGCTAGCCTAGTCCCTCCCGCGTTGTAGTTGAGATCGCGGAGCACAATGTCACGTCCCACAATCTCCTTGAGCTTCCGGAACGCGCAATTGCATTCTTCCCCCCATTTCCACTCCGCGCCTTTCCGCGTTAGTGATTGGAGCAGGCACGCCACCTCCGCAAACCTGTTGATGAACATACGGACATAGCTACACAATCCCAAGAACTGAAGGATATGGGAAACCGTCTGCGGGGTCGGCCATTTGAGGACCTTGTTCCGCTTTTTCTCTGCAATGCGCCAGCCATGGGAAGCAACAACATGGCCAAGGACTTTGAGCGCCGGCACACAAACCGCCAACTTCTTCCCCAACACCGTCAGTCCCGCCTCCTCGATGCAAAATAGGATGCGTTCCAATGTCTGCGCATATTCCCACACAAAACGTCGGACGCCGGGAACTTCAACCAGCTCCGCTCCCCCGTAATCGGATTTTGGACCTTTGATGCCCGCGTCGTGGATGAAGATTTGGACTCCCTCCGGAAGATCGTCCTTCAGGATCCAAGCCATTTGCGCCTGGTACACCGCCACGGAATTGGTCGCGCCTTGCGGGAGCCAAGTCAGCTGCATTCTTCCCAACCCAGTCTCAAATGCCGTTAGAGGCCGCAAGCAAGGATCCAACTTGCGCTTGTTGTATCCCCCCATCACATCCACTAAACTGTAACAAGCGCGCCCCACCATTGACTCAAGGAACTTGTCAATGCGAGGGGGCCGTCCTGTTTCCCGGATCATAAAGGAGATGAGCCGCTGTAAATCATGAACAATCCTCAACAACTTTCCGTCCTGCTTAACCACCGCAAAGATAGGGCTGGAGTAACTCGACGTTGACTGTTTGTAAAGGCCAGTCTTCACCCGCTCCCGCACCAACTCCAGAAACTGCTCCCGGACCGCCTGCGGTATTGGAATCGGCTTGATCTGCCACGGCTTGTGATTGACAGTGGGGATGGCATAGGGGTTGCCAATATTGTTTTTAAGGAGCCCCCGCTCTTCCGGTCCAAACGCAAGTGCTCTTTCCCAAAGAACCAGAACCAAAATTAGCAACTCACGCTCCTCCGTACTCAACCATCCCGTTGGGCCAAAATTGAAAGCTGCAATCCGCTCCTCCGTGATCCGCGCCAAGCTAGTAACCCACCCCAAAGCCTGAATTGGCGTGACCCAAGGGTACCGCGACCAAGCAATCAGTCATAGCTGTCCGTTCAGTTCTTGGGGAATTGGCTCATTCCTCGGTCGGACCTTCTGTGACACTGGCTTGTACTTGCCTGCGTTGCACCGCATCATCCGCACGCATCCTTTGCTGTAAGTCCTGCACAGAACAGAACCGCGGCTTTTGCCTTTGCTCACAAGTGTGGCACAATGATAGGGTTTTCGAAGCGTAGTACCCTCGGGCAATGCATACTGAGAAAAGGGACTTACTTTTGCAACGTGCGCGCCCTGCACTTTCCTTCCTCCCCCTCCCTGCTCCTCATGAGTTGACCGCCCGCGCAAAACCAAAGCTTGTTCCGCGCGGTCTCCTTGGTTGACTAGAAAAAATCCTCCAAAGGTTGCCCGTCGCAGACCAACTCCGCATCTGGTTCCTCCTCATACTCCAACACTCTCCTCCGCTTCCCTTGCCCATGATTGCAGATAGTTGTCTCAAACCTTCCGCCGGACAAATCCTCTACCGTCAATGCCTCCGTTCCCGCCTCCGGATCAAAAACCATGCATGCTCAAAACCCAAACATGAACGGCCTTCCCAAAATCACATCCACACAATCAACCAAAAGAAAAGAAAGGGGCCTACAGACCCTTGCGACCTTGACCTCCTCCTCCTTGACTACTCCATCCACACAACACTCCCAAGACCCATCCTGCATTTCCGCCAAACCAACCCCAAATCATCCAACATCCCCAATGGCAGCAGGTTCACCATTGAAACGCTGTCCACCATAGCCCACACCTTCCTTCCCACTATGACCATTGGAACATAAGCAAGCAGAGTCAAAACCGATTTTGACTCCCTTTCCCTGCGCCCCTCCTCCTTCCGCGCCACATGAACCCGCTGCACCATCTGAGGTACCCTGCCCTGACCGCAATCCCGCAACACCTGAACCATCTCGTCTACCACCACCAGAGACACGGCCGCCAGTTCCTGCAAGGTCAGCCGAACCGGGGTCTCGTTACCCATCACCCTTCGCACAATGTCCGCCGCTTTCTTCTTCCCTACAGGGTTTGCTGCCGGCGCCTTGGTTCCAGGCGCGCGTGTGGCCGGTTTTGGAACGGCCAATGGGGGTCGCTCCTTCACACCCACCTCCATTTTATTGGAGACCGCCACCTTTTCTTTGGTTGCCACTACCCTTACCTCAGCTTCCACCCAAGGTGGTTGCCACAATCCGGGACCGGTAACAATGCCCAGTGACGCTTGCACCGTTTTTCCCGCCTCCTGACCGCGTGTGCGCACCTGCTGCATTGTGGTCGGCTGGCTTGGCTCCATCGGAATCTGTTTGCCTGTTGGAAACATGTACCCCATCCCCGCCGTTTGAACCAATCCCGTGCTGAGATCCTTTGTAAGCTCCTCGCACGCCAATTGCCAATGACCGTTTTCCCCACAGTACAAGCACCCCCTTGGCACAAAGGTACCGGGCGGCCGAAACCCTTCCACCATGTGAGGTGGAGGCCCTTGCGGCTGCTGCTGGCCCATACAGCTCATGCAGATCTTCAGGTCCTTCATCAGTTCTGTCAATTCGCTTACCCGGGGGGCTGGCGCGGGTTGAGGAACCGGAACACACGTGGAAGTAGATGGAACTGGGGCCAGAAATTGCGCCGGAGCCGGAACCTGGGGGGCGGATTTCTTTGGTCCCGCTGGGAAGGACTTAGCGGTGTCCTCAATAAGTTCTTCTAAGTCGAGCGCACTCTCCACAGCCCGGCGGATGAAAGCCAACTCCAGAAGGAGAGCAATGCTTCCGTTCAGTGACCACTTTACCAAGTTGTGATCGTAAAGATGTCGCTGCACCCTTTCCTGGAGTTGAGCGCCTAAACCGCCCAGAAACGCGCGTTTCATGGCCCCTGTCTGTCCCGCCACCACCTTGTTCTTTGACAGGTACCGATAGATCCAATTGAACGCCGAGGTGTACTCCGCCAGCTCCACCTGCGTTCTGACTCCTCCCCGCGCGCTCGCCTCCAAGGCCACGCGATCAAAATCGCTTTCCCGGAACCGAGGTTCGCGCCTACCCCACCGCATTAGGATCCCCGCCTTCATTTTTGGCCAATCTTGATTCTCGTAGCCTTCCATTTCCTCCACATCCCGGAGCTTCTCTTCGTCCATAATGAACAGGACAACCAGCCATGCCTTGTCAGCGTCCAACGCACCTTCTGCATCTGCAATACCTTTGTATCTTGAGATGAATTGCTCCACATTGGCGGTGTTGAATTGGATGTGAGGGTAGTCGCGCGGCCTGATGCGAACCAGACGGGTGGTTTCATGGTCACTGGAGACCGACGGAGGAATGGCGTAGCTTGTCCTGGGTTGAGCAGAGGGATGGAAGACAAGAGTGGGGTTGGAGTAGGGGACCCGGAGATGGAAGGAGAAGGAGAAGAAGAAGAAGGAGCGACTGTAGGGAGGTCTGAATAGGACATTTAGCCCAGTTACCTTTGAAAGATAAGAAACGGAAAGTTATTTCCTGGCCAGACCCCCAGATGTGGAAAGAATAAAGGTTATCCCCCTATAATTGTCCCAAGGTTCGGAAGTTAACGGTTCCCTTGTTTGAAAGGAGATGAGGATGTCCAAAGTTTCACTTAAATGAGAAATAGAAATAAAGAGATAAATAGATAAAGAAAAGTAGAGAGAGAAATTGCCAATCCTTCAACCCTCAGAACTTTCCACCTGGATGTGTATCCGGTATCAGTTCCTTTAATCTCCTGGTGAGATGAGTGATTCAATCTGATGATGATATTCTTCCTCCTCTGCATTGATTCTCCAATGCCTTCCACCCTCCTCCTAGCCCGGAGTTGAGAGTGAGGATAAGTCCTCCCTCTCAACCCTAACCTAAGTACACGCGCAAATAACAGTATGACAAAAAAACAGAAAACAATCTCAAAACAGAAACCCTAATCTCCTCTCCCCACCTCCTCCGCACCAAACTCCCCCCTGTCGTCCGTACGTTGTTCCGTTAATCCGGTTTTTCCTTCTCATGACGCGGTCCTTGCACCCCGCCCTACTCGGAGCCCCCTGCGCCTGTCCGTATCCGTTTGTCCGCGCCCGTCGTGGGTGTTTGGTAATATCTGGCATGATCCGTGCGCTTGCACGCGCTTCATCCATTCCTTCATAGCCTGCCAATTGCTCCGCCCCTACGTATCCAAACCGGCGCGCCCGCAAACCTAGTTGAGTGCACTACCTTTGGAATCCAATCTCCGGGGCGGATTGCCGCCCATGCCGCATTTGATGCTGAGCCCGACCCGTCCACCAGGTGCGGAGCCAAACAGCGGCTGCTGCTGATCCAGCAGCTGCCGCTGCTGAGCACTCCGCATACCCTAATGCTGAGCCCGCTTGCCCCCAATTCTGAGCACGCAGCTGCGACGCAGTTCCCAGTCCGTGTTCATAAATTGACACCACATTGTCCCCGTGGATGTGCAGTTGGAGCGATTTTGATTTATTGATGAAGATAGATTCATCACCCGCCAACAGTTCCAGACCGAGATTTGCCAGGGTTGAAACCAGATGTGCCCGCCAGCACCAAGGGGCCTGCCTGTTCCCGTGGAGGGATTTTTTCAATCTCCATACCCAGTCCTCCTTCCCAGGCACCTCAAATCCAGCCACCTGGGAAACGTGTATCACCGCATCAATATCTCCATATAGGAAGGCAGTCTCCACATTGAATTGGAATACGTGATGGTTGTGCTGAACTGCATCAGCCAGCAATACTCTCATGGACTCACTCCGTCCCACTGACAAGTACGTATCCAGATAGTGCCTAGGGTATTCTTTATGATTTCCGAAGCATACCCAGCGTGACTTGCGGCAAGTAACCTCCCCAAATTTGTTCTTTTTGCGCACCAACCGCCACATTCCTCCAATCACCTTGTCATTGGTTGGTCGGGGTACCAGGGTTCTGGTTTCCCGCAGCAGGTGTGAGTTATTCTCCTTGGTCATTGACTTGATCCACAGGGGTAGCTGCAACATGTCCAACATTTCCTGTTCCACAGATACCACCTTGCTAATCATGGCCTCCTTGCCAGGCTCTTTGTTGTCGTCAGTGTCGGGATCCCAATGTTCACAGCAAGAGCTCGAGTCGGGCAAAATTGCGCCGGTGTCAATGTTGGATGAGATGTCCTTTGGCGCTTTATTGTAGTAGGGTACGTAGGCATATCCCTTTTTTGCCTGGTTCCCAGGAGGATGATTGTCCGTTACCGTTGTGGGTATTGTCTGACACGTCGGCTATGGAGTTTGGCTGATTTTGGGCAGCGGGGAAGGATCATGAGATCCGGCTGGATCCGAGTCACTGGCACAAGCCCGGTTGGTTTGGGAGGATCTCCGGCCTGCCTTGGGATCGCAGGAGACCAGGGGGACCAACACCGTGGGATGACGGAGATGGGCCAGGGCTGGGCCCGTTCCATTTGGAGTAGGCAGACTCTGAGGGAGTGCGGAGGGGGGCTTTTTCAGCAACAGGGGGGAGTTGTAGTGAAAGAATACCTTCGTCGGCATGAAATCCCTGCTTACCGTAACTTGGTGTTTGGACGGGTTTATAAACCTACCCGCATCCAAGTATGGCTCATAGCCCAGGAACAGCAGAGGTTTTGAGCATCCACCAAGCTTTGATTGGTGAGGAGAGTGCATGTGTACCTTCAGTCCGAACGGTATCAAGGTCAGCAAGTCTTGCACGGGCTCTATTGTAGAGTTTGTCTTGAGAAAAGTGCTAACTGGGGATTTCCACAAAAGGGTGGAGGAAGGCAGGATGTTGATCAGCATTGAAGAGTACTTGGCCGCTTCATCCCAATAGTTAATGGGTACCATTGATTGATCTAGTACACATTGCATCTTGGTCAGGATTGTTTGATTGAATTGCTCGGCCAGCCCGTTGGTCTGAGGGGAGTTTGCCAGACCCTGTTTGAGTGCAATGCCGCGAGAGCCAAGGAAATTGAGTAGCTTGGTTGACACAAACTCACCTCCGCAATCACAGTGGAGAAAGGCCGGGGTGACATCTAGCTGATTTTTGATCTTGTGCACGTAACTCACGATCTTCTCAGGTACATCCAACTTGTGCTTGACCACGTAAATTTGGTTGAACCTCAAAAAGTCATCAATGATTGCCAATGTGTATGACTCAAATTGTTTGCATGGAGGGGTGATTTGCAGCATGTCAAGGTGGAGTCAATGGAACGGCTTGGTTGAGGTTGGAAGGGGATTGGAATGTGACCGTTGTGGAAAGAATAAAGGTTATCCCCCTATAATTGTCCCAAGGTTTGGAAGTTAACGGTTCCCTGCATTTGAAAGGAGATGAGGATGTCCGGAGTTGTAATTAAATGAGAAATAGAAATAAAGAGATAAAGAGATAAAGAGAAGTAGAGAGAGAGAAATCTCCAATCCTTCAATCCTAAGAACTTTCCACCTGGATGTGTATCCAGTATGAGTTCCCTTAATCTCCTGGTGAGATGAGTGATTCAATCTGATAATGTGATTCTTCCTCTTCCGCATCTATGCTCCCATGCCTTCCCCTCTCCTCCAACCCAGAGTTGAGAGTGAGATAAATCCTCCCTCTCAACCCTAACCTAAGTACATGCGCAAATAAAAGTATGACAACAAAACAGAAAACAATCTCAAAACAGAAACCCTAGCCTCCTCTCCCCACCTCCTCCGTACCAAACTCCCCCCGTCGTCTGTACGCCGTTCTGTCCATCCGGTTTGTCCTTCTCATGACACGGTCCTAGCACCGCGCCCTACTCGGAGCCCCCTGCGCCTGTCCGTATCCGTTTGTCCACGCCCGTTGTGGGTGTTCGGTAATATCCGGCATGATCCGCGCGCTTGCACGCGCGCTCATCCATCCCTTCATAGCCCGCAGATTCCTCCGCCCCTACGTATCCAAACCGGCACGCCCGCAAACCTAGTCAAGCGCACTACCTTCCGAATCCAATCTCCGGGGCGGATTGCCGCCCACGCCGCATTTGATGCTGAGCCCAACCCGTCCACCAGGTGCGGAGCCAAACAGCGGCTGCCGCTGCTGAGCACTCCGCATCCCCTAATGCTGAGCCCGCTTGCCCCCATTGCTGAGCGCGCAGCCACAACGCAGTTCCCAATCCGTGTCTATAAATTGAAACCACATCCCCCCCCAACTTGAGTTCTGTCCCCAGAAGTTTACCATTGCTTGCCATACCACCACCTCCGCTGCTTCCACTCCACCCCCACCACTTCCCGCTACCACCTTCTCCTTCTCCCCTCCTCCCCATCGCCATCATGCTCCCATGCGAGTTCTGCGCTTGGAACGTGCACGTGTGTTTGATCATCCCCGGTTTTCGCCCCTGTGTAGCTTGCCGTTGCGGTCATTGTTGCTGCTCGCTTAGCGACAGCATCCCTTGTGCTCCCCCCCAATCTGGCTCTTGCCCCAGGCCGCGCAAGAGGGCTCGCCCGGACCCGTTCGTGGTTTCGGGCAACAAGTCAATCTTGGAAGGCTTGTGGACACCACCCGGCTCACCTCCATCCCGTGACCCACCACTTTACACGTGAGCGGCGACTCTGCATCACCCCTCTGCTGGGCTAGACCTCCGCAACGGGGCAAATACAAGACTTTGGAGGAATGGCGCGCAGCGACCCGCGCTTGGGCGGCTGCTGTTGGCGTGAAACAAACGGTACCAGACCCAAGACTCTCTGGAAGACCCGCGGCTGCGCCAGCACCTCCTCCTCCTACTCCACGACCACCGACACCGCCCGTGCCACCAGCGGACTTGGATGAGAGACCTGCGACCCCCAACGCCCCTCCGCCTCCATCACCAATTGTTGTCCCATCATCACCTTCAGCTGGACCAAGCCCCCCTGTTGGTTCCCCGGAGGACCCATCTTCACCGGCCGCTCCTCCAGCCAGCCCTCCCAAGATCCGGGAGATTCCAATTGTAATGGCGCTCCCGGCGGCTGGCTTCGAAGCTTTCGCGGAACGGTTGACCACAATGCTTTGGAATTTTCTCGCAATCCCAAGCGCAAAATCCTCGGAATCCCGGCGCAAACTCCTGGCGTCTTTCCGGGCTTTACTGGCGGCTTTGAGGGCGGAAATGGATGAAATGATGAAGATGGCATAGGCGCATTGCCCCCTCTTTTCCCCTTCTCCCTTTCCTCTACTTTCTCTCTTCTTGTTGTTGTACCGCGCTTCCCTTTTCCATTAAGAAAATACATGTCTCCGCGCAAGGTCTTATCCTTCTGAGAACAAAATTACGCGGCTGCGCTTTGAGAGAGTGAGTCCAAGATTGAGTCCGCGCCCGCGCGCTTGCTTTGTGAGCAACCATAAGTGACTAGCCGTTCCAAAAGAGGCACCTGGACTGCCCCAGACAAACTGCCACATAGTTCCCTGTACCCTTCCTGTAACAAAAACAACAACCAAAACACCAGCGCGCGCCACCGTAAGGGAAGAGAGAGAGAGAGAGTAGGAGAACGGACATTCTGGGGTGTCTAGTTGCCCCAGCTGTGAACCGGCTAGAGCACCCCCTCATCAAATTAAGCTTGGTCCCATAAAAACCACCCATACTTGAGATATCCTGAGAGAAAGAAAAAGAGAAAAAGAAACCAACAGAGAAGAAAAATAGAAAAGAACACATTTTTTTTTTTTTTTTTTTTTGCGCAACGCCCGTAGACCGCCCGCAAATAGCTCTTTGTCCCACTTCCCCCATTGGCGGGATTGCCCACGCGTCCCGGCTCCGCGGGGCTTGTCCTCGCGTTTACGGACCCGGCTTTGTGTCTAGTCATTGCGGCTGTGAACCGGCTAGAGCATCCCCTCACAAAATCAAAAATTATCCCCTACCCCCTCTACCTCCCCCCCAACTTGGCCACTGTCCCCAGCTGGTCGCAACCGCCTACTCCGTTGCAACAGCACGGCCTCCGCTTCTCAGCCCAAAGACAAATCCCCAGACCGCGTTCCTACACCATTGCTGCGCTCCACACTCCCCTTGTCCAATCCTTCACCCCCTTCCACTGTCTCTTTGAACAAGGTGGAGCTTTGCGCAAAGAAGCGCTTGACATGCGAAGCCGCCGCCTTCCGTTTCAGGGGAGTACTGTCTAATTCCTCCAACTGATAGCTGCTGCACTCAAACTTGGACAACACGCGGAACGGGCCGTTTCACCGGTTAGCAAACAACTTCCCCCACTGAGACTCCAGACTTTGGTTGTACAGGAGCACCAAATCTCCCTTCCGCAAAGGATCCTGGAGACAATGCAAGCAGCGCTTGTCCCAATAGCGCACCAATGCCGTCCAAGTCTTCTTTAGCCGGTCTGCGGCCTTTGCAAGCATTCCTTCCCGTCAAAGGAGCTGTTTGGCGCAAGCTTCAAGCAATTTGGCGGAAGTCTTCACCTTTCACCAGTCAACCCCCAGGAACATCTCCAACTCAATGTCCACCGGAAACACGGGGTGCTGCCAAAAAAGTAAGTTGTACGGCAAGTAGCCTGTTGACTGCTTCACCAAAATCCAATCCGCAAACAGCACCATTGGAAGGGTCTCCTGCCAGCGCTTACCGTCCTCCACGCACATCTTGACCAGGGCGTCCTTGATTGGCTGATGCCCGCGTTCAATCATGCCGGCCCCCTTGGGATAGTACTCCGCTACTTGGCCAAACTTGGCTCCGCAACTCTTCACCAACTCAACCAAACGGCCGCGAAACTCAGCCCCTCCGTCCACTGTGACCAGAAAAAGCGACCTGTACCGTGCGAACCAGTCTTCCTCCAGAAATAGATCAACTTTGTCTTCCAAGAGCTTGACCAACGGACGCGCTTCCGCCCAACCAGATAGGTCGTCCCACGCGACGAGCAAGTAGGCAAACTTACCGGCATTGATGTGGACAACATCAAGCAAGACTTGACCAAAGAGGGCGTCTTCCCCTGTGGGGTTTCCGACTTCTTTGGGCAGTCTTGCGCTCCGCCGTTGACAGGCTTTGCAGGACGCCAGCCATTCCCGCACCGCACGCACTACCCCCAGCCACCAGAACCGCTCTTTGACCCGCCTCCGCGTCTTGACCTCTCCTCAATGACCAAGATTGTTGTGAAGGCTCCGGAGGATAGCTTCCTGATCCGCTCTTGAAGTCGTAACCACAAGAGGAACAGGAGTCTTCTGCCGCCAAAGCTGCCCCTCCTGCACATAGAAATTCCCCGCTTGCTGCTTCGCTCATTGCATGTCCTTCTCCGTAGCTCCGTTGGGAAAACAAAGGTCCCGCAAGTAGTCACAAAGGATTGCGTACCGCCCGGTCTGCCGGAGTGGCAGCTGAACGCCTGCCTCTACAACCCCTACCTTGACAACTGGGGCCTCCACATTGAGCAGTTCCGCGTCCTCATACGGGTTGTCCCTTGGATACTGCAACAAGGCGTTGGGCATGGTGAACGCTTTCCCCGGAACATGAACAACAGCAAAGGAGAAAAGTTGAAGAAACGCCACCCACGTGGTCATGGGAGCGTTGGGCAACGCTAGGGAATTGATCATCCGCGCCAGCGCCTCCGCGTCCACCAAAAGCTCAAAATGGACCCCCCACAAAAGATACTGGAGCCGCTGCACAACTCCAACTTTGGCTGAGAGTACCGGCTTTCCATCGGAGTGAAGGTAACCAACATGTAAAGTACCGGCCTATCCTTGCCGTCGTCCTCTTGAGTGAGAACCCCCCGGGCCAAATTTGCTGGAATCAACTGCTAGCCTAATTCCTCCCGCGTTGTAGTCAAGATCGCGGAGCACAATGACATGTCCCACAATCTCCTTGAGCTTCTGGAACGCGCAATTGCATTTTTCCCCCCACTTCCACTCCGCGCCTTTCCGCGTTAGTAATTGGAGCGGGCTTGCCACCTCCGCAAACCTCTCAATGAACATGGGGACATAGCTACATAATCCCAAGAACTTAAGGATATGCAACACCGTCCGCGGGGTCGGCCATTCAAGGACCTTGTTCCACTTTTTCTCTGCAATGCGCCGGCCGTCGGAAGCAACAACATGGCCAAGGACTTCGAGCCCCGGGACACAAACCGCCAACTTCTTCCCCGACACCGTCAGTCCTGCCTCCTCAATGCAAAACAGGATGCGTTCCAATGTCTGCGCATATTCCCACACAAAACGTCGGACGCCGGGAACTTCAACCAGCTCCGCTCCCCCGTAATTGGATTTCGGACCTTTGATGCCCGCATCGTTGATGAAGATTTGGACTCCCTCCGGAAGATCATCTTTCAGGATCCAAGCCATTTGCGCCTGGTACACCGCCACGGAATTGGTCGCGCCTTGCGGGAGCCAAGTCAGCTGCATTCTTCCCAACCCAGTCTCAAATGCCGTTAGAGGCCGCAAGCAAGGATCCAACTCACGCTGGTCGTATCCCCCCATCACATCCACTAAACCGTAACAAGCGCGCCCCGCCATTGACTTAAGGAACTCGTCAACGCAAGGGGGCTGTCCTGCGTCCCGGATTGTAAAGGAGTTGAGCCGCTGTAAATCATGAACAATCCTCAACAACTTTTGGTCCTGCTTAACCACCGCAAATATTGGGCTGGAGTAACTAGACATTGACTGTTTGTAAAGGCCAGTCTCCACCCTCTCCCGCACCAACTCCAGAAACTGCTCCCGGACCGCCTGCAGTATTGGAATTGGCTTGGTCTGCCACGGCTCGTGATCAACAGTGGGGATGACATAGGGGTTGCCAATATTGTTTTTCAGGAGCCCCCGCTCTTCCGGTCCGAACGCAAGCGCTCTTTCCCGAAGAACCAGTACTGAAATCAGCAACTCATGCTCCTCCGTACTCAACCATCCTGTTGGGCCAAAATTGAAAGCTGCAATCCGCTCCTCCGTGATCCGCGCCAAACAGTAACCCACCCCAAAGCCTTAATTGGCGTGACCCAAGGGTCCCGCAACCAAGAAATCGGTCAAAGCGGTCCGTTCAGTTCCTGGGGCATCAGCTCATTCCTCGGTCGGACCTTCTGTGACACCGGCTTGTACTTGCCTGTGTTGCACCGCATCATCCGCACGCATCCTTTGCTGTAAGTCCTGCACAGAACGGAACCGCGGCTTTTGCCTTTGCTCACAAGTGTGGCACAATGATAGGGTTTTCAAAGCGTAGTACCCTCGGGCGATGCATACTGAGAAAAGGGACTTACTTCTGCGACGTGCGCGTCCTGCACTTTCCTTCCTCCCCCTCCCTGCTCCTCATTAGTCAACCGCCCGCGCGAAACAGGAGCTTGTTCCACGCGGTCTCCTTGGTCAACTAGAAAAAATCCTCCAAAGGTCGCCCGTCACAGGCCAACTCCGCGTCCGGTTCCTCCTCATACTCCGACTCTCTCCTCCGCTTCCCTTGCCCGTGATCACAGATAGTCATTTTGATCCTTCCGCCGGATGAATCCTCCACCGTCAATGCCTCCGTTCCCGCCTCCGGATTGAAAACCATTTGTGCTCAAAACCCAAACATGAACGGCCTTGCCAAAATCACGTCCGCACAATCAACCGAAAGAAAAGAAAGGTGCCTATGGACCCTTGCAACCTCAACCTCCTCCTCCTTAACTACCCCATCCACACAACACTCCCCTCCGTTAAGCGCGCGGAGACCCATCACGCATTTCCGCCACACAAACCCCAAATCATCCACCATCCGCAATGGCAGCAGGTTCACCATTGAACCGCTGTCCACCATAGCCCACACTTTCCTTCCCACTATTACCATTGGAATGTAAGCAAGCGGAGTCAAAACCAATTTCAACTTGCACTCCCCGTGCCCCTCCTCCTTCTGCCCCACATGAACCCGCTGCACCGTCTGAGGTACCCGGCCCTGACCGCAATCCCGCAACACCTGAACCATCTTGTCTACCACCACCGGAGACACAGCCACCAGTTCCCGCAAGGTCAGCAGAACCGGAGTCTTGTTACCCATCACCCTTTGCACAATGTCTGCCGCTTTCTTCTTCCCTACAGGGTTTGCTGCCGGCGCCTCGGTTCCAGGCACGCGCGCGGCCGGTTTTGGAACGGCCAAAGGGGGTCGCTCCTTCGCGTCCACCTCCATTTTATCAGAGAACGCCACCTTTTCTTCCATTGCCACTACCCTTACCTCAGCTTCCACCCAAGGGGGTTGCCAGGATCCGGGACCAGTAACGATGCCCAGTGACGCTCGCGCCGTCGTTCCCGCCTCCTGACCCCGTGTGCACACCTGCTGCATTGCGGTCGGCTGGCTTGGTTCCATCGGAATCTGTTTGCCCGTTGGAAACATGTACCCCATCCCCGCCGTTCAAACCAATCCCGCGCTGAGATCCTTTGTAAGCTCCTTGCACGCCAATAGCCAATGACCGTTTGCCCTGCATTACAAGCACCCCCTTGGCACAAAGGTACCGGGCAGCCAAAACCCTTCCACCATGTGAGGTGGAGGCCCTCGCGGCTGCTGCTGGCCCATACGGCTCATGCAGATCTTCAGGTCCTTCATCAGTTCTGTCAATTCGCTTACCCGGGGGGCTGGCGCGGGTTGAGGAACCGGAACACACGTGGAAGTAGATGGAACTGGGGCCAGAAATTGCGCCGGAGCCGGAACCTGGGGGGCGGATTTCTTTGGTCCCGCTGGGAAGGACTTAGCGGTGTCCTCAATAAGTTCTTCTAAGTCGAGCGCACTCTCCACAGCCCGGCGGATGAAAGCCAACTCCAGAAGGAGAGCAATGCTTCCGTTCAGTGACCACTTTACCAAGTTGTGATCGTAAAGATGTCGCTGCACCCTTTCCTGGAGTTGAGCGCCTAAACCGCCCAGAAACGCGCGTTTCATGGCCCCTGTCTGTCCCGCCACCACCTCCTTCTTTTACAAGTACCAATAGATCCAATCAAACGTCGAGGTGTACTCCGCCAGCTCCACCCCCTTTCTGACTCCTCCGCGCGCGCTCGCCTCCGAGGCCACGCGGTCAAAATTTCTTTCCTGGAATCAAGGTTTGCGCCTACCCCACCGCATTAGGATCTCCGCCTTCAGTTTTGGCCAATCTTGATTCTTGTAGCCTTCCATTTCCTCCACATCCCAGAGCTTCTCTTTGTCCATAATGAACAGGACAACAAGCCGGGCCTTATCAGCGTCCAACGCACCTTCCGCATCTGCAATACCTTTTTATCTTGAGATGAATCGCTCCACATCCGCAGTGTTGAATTGGATGTGAGGGTAGTTGCGCGGCCTGATGCAAACCGGACGAGTGGGTTCATGGTCACTGGAGACCAATGGGGGGATGGCGTAGCTTGTCCTGGGTTGAGCGGAGGGAGGGGGAGGAGGAGGGATAGAAGACAAGAGTGGGGTCGGAGTAGCGGACCCAGAGACAGAAGGAGAAGGAGAAGAAGAAGAAGGAGCGACTGTAGGGAGGTATGAATAAGACATTGTGCCCAGTTACCCTCAAAAGACAAGAAACAGAAGGTTACTTCCCGGCCAGACCCCCAGATGTGGAAAGAATAAAGGTTATCCCCCTATAATTTTCCTAAGGTTTGGAATTTAACGGTTCCCTGCGTTTGAAAGGAGATGAGGATGTCAGGAGTCGCACTTAAATGAGAAATAGAAATAAAGAGATAAAGAGATAAAGAGAAGTAGAGAGAGAGAAATTGCCAATCCTTCAATCCTAAGAACTTTCCACCTGGATGTGTATCCGGTATGAGTTCCCTTAATCTCCTGGTGAGATGAGTGATTCAATCTGATAATGTGATTCTTCCTCTTCCGCATCTATGCTCCAATGCCTTCCCCTCTCCTCCAACCCGGAGTTGAGAGTGAGGATAAGTCGTCCCTCTCAAGCCTAACCTAAGTACACACGCAAATAACAGTATGACAACAAAACAGAAAACAATCTCAAAACAGAAACCCTAGCCTCCTCTCCCCACCTCCTCCGTACCAAACTCCCCCCGTCATCCGTACGCCGTTCCGTCCATCCGGTTTGTCCTTCTCATGACGCGGTCCTAGCACCGCGCCCTACTCGGAGCCCCCCGCGCCTGTCCGTATCCATTTGTCCGCGCCCGTCGTGGGTGTTTGGTAATATTGGGCATGATCCGTGCGCTTGCGCGCGCGCTCATCCATAGCCCGCAGATTGCTCCGCCCCTACGTATCCAAACCGGCGTGCCCGCGAACCTAGTCAAGCGCACTACCTTCCGAATCCGATCTCCGGGGCAGATTGCTGCCCACGCCGCATTCAATGCTGAGCCCAACCCGTCCACCAGGTGTGGAGCCAAACAGCGGCTTCCACTGCTGAGCACTCCACATACCCTAATGCTGAGCCCACTCGCCCCCAATGCTGAGCGCGCAGCCGCAACGCAGTTCCCAATCCGTGTCTATAAATTGACACCACACCGTTGTTTCATTTTGCACTTGAGACATACTTTGCAGGAGAGCAAGGAGGGGATCGATTGTGGGCGGATATTGTGGAGAGAAAGGAACTTCTTCAAATAGACGTCTGAGGGATGGTGTGGTGACCAATCCGGGACACCATGGGAAAAAAAAAAAAAAAATTTTTTTGGTTGTACCCCTATGGGTACCTTCATTTCCCCCCATCTCTCAACTTCTCCCTGTCCTAGCGGTCTAGGACAGGCCTCTTGCCTGTCTCTTTGCTTCAATCCCCCCTCCTATGTTCAACTCCTACTTGTCGCGCTCGCGGCCCTGACTTTTGGCAACGCGAGCAATCGTCGAACCACCTTTGACAATCCCTTCTATCCTTCCCAATCCTCTCATCCAACCAACGCCGTTGCTTGTTGCGGCGGTCGTCAACCATCAATTCAATCTCCCCACTCCCACCAGTTGTCATCAATCATCGGCCCATCCATCCCGTCGCGCCCCCATCCACAGCTCTCAGTCAGATCACCGTACCACCCCCCATGACCCCTACCGACCACTCCTTCCAGCCATCCTCCTCCCTTCATCTTCATCAATCCCACCAACCCAAGCCTCGGTTCTCAACTCCTATCTCAAATCATCAACCTCGACCTCCGTCTTACAACTATCATCGATCACCTCATCAACATGATCCATCCTACCAACATCCTCCTCTCCATCCCTCCAATCCTACTAACTCATACCATCCTCACCCTCCATCATCCAATCTTGTCCCCATGCCCGCCTTGGGATCCAATTGGCTCGTTAACAAATCCAAACGTGATAAGGATTGAGAGGGTAAGGATAAACTGATTGATAAGGCAAAGTGGTCCGATTGCACCAAAAAAGTCCAGATCGTACCTCCAACGTCAATCATTGTTGTCAAGACTTCTTTGCCGGTCGTCTCATCCTTGCAGGTTGGTTCAACCGTTGGATTGCCCTTGGTCTCCCAATCTTCCTCATCATCTCCGCCGCCTTAATCTCCTTCTTCTTAGTCCAAAGGCTACCAACGATAGCCTACAACAATCAGACGACCCTCCTAGGTGATAGCTTGAACGGCCTGAGCTTTGAAGCTCAAGAACCCGTCAACTTTTGCTTCAATTCTAACATCAACCTCGCCATGGAGGCTCACAAGTCTTATGTGAGACCCAAGATATCCTCCCTGGACGTCATCATCAAGGATCTCTCATCCTCTAGTTCGGCCGTTGGAACCTTTACCCCGCTGTCGCCGCCGATCGGGCAACGACAGCCGTTGTAAACACCCGCGACCGCTGTCGCGGGTGTCCATCTGGTTGCCTGCGGTCATTCTCGATGCGGGCGACATTTCTTTTTTTTCCCCTCATGTCATATTTTTTTTTATGTTTTCATTTTCCCGCACCTATTTGTAGTATCTCTTGTACATAGTATACAGGGCCTCATGTCTATAAAAGGAGGGGCTCTCCCCTGCCTTTTGGCCCAGCATCCCATGAGGCCATCATCATCTCATCTCATCTGTTTCCCCCATCATCATAATCAACTTATCCATGGGCATCCTTCCCCACTTATCTGAGCAACTTATCCGGGTATATCCATGATTGCCCCTTGATCCTTTGAGCCTCCGTACTCAAAATCTGTCCCTTGTGACCTTGATCCTTATCACCAACCAATAGCCTTGCTGGTTGAAGAAGAATTCCTGTCTGAATTCTTGGGTGTGTTATACCACTCTGATCCCTTTTTCCAACCATACTGGTCTTGATCTCTCCTTGATCATCTTTCTGGAGCCAATCACATTTGATTGAAGAGGTTTTATTAAGCTTAAAACCTGGAGTGTTATACCTCCCTTCTTCTTTAAGGTTGAATTTCGCCACGCTATTCTTGAGTCCCTTGAGAAGTGTTGGGATATTCTTGCTTGAATGCGTTATTGATTTGCTTCTAGAGCTTCATAAGCAAATTGCTTTTCTTTTGTTCAGCCTCCCACAGTTATCTGGTACCCTTCAAGCGCTTGATTGCGGAGAGTTGGGCAGGTTCATTGAGAACCTGGAGGTTGGTTGGGATTGAGTTGATCTTTCCTAATCAGCTGCTGACGACCAGAGTTATTAGCTTGTGGGCGTTGTTACTTAAAACTGCCTTGTTCTATTGAACTCTGAACAAACCTTGACTTATTTGTTCAAGTCTTTACCTGCACCATCTTGCCTCAGATAGTGTTGTTTCCATCACTACCGACAACTCTTATCCTCTTCCCTTACTTTGATTTCTCATCCATAAGGTTCTGGACCTTGATTCCGGTTACATTTAAATATTATTGTAACTCCTAGGAGGGCAGCCTAAACAGCACCTTTCCCCTCCACAGAACTGCCACGGCTTAGCACCGTTTGGAGTCTTAAATTTGGTCCCCTGGGCCGGGATTGAACCAGCAACCTTGGGATTTACAGTCCCAAGACATTAAAAATCAACCTCAAAATCCAATCTTTTTTTTCCTATTTTTTTTTCTCTTCTCAAATCTGATCCGTGGAGGCAACTTATCCTAGAAGTAAGTCCTCCCAATTTGTGCACCGCTTGGGCAAGATACTTGTCGTTTTTTTTAGCGAAACCCTACTCTTGCCACACTCGTGAGCCACTTTGAAAATCTGCTCTTTGGATCCCCTAGGAACTTTGTTATTTGATATGGCATCTTCCGCTACTCCAACCACCTCTGTCCGACCTAAGATGGTAAAGATCAAACCTCAGAACAAGAACTTAGGCTTCAAAGGTACAAATTTCAAGCAATTCTTGGACTCCTACAAAATGGCTGCTGAAGTGGATGGAGCTAGTGAATTTGATATGGCTTATCAGTTGCGATTCTTTATCTCCTCTGATGAAGTTATGGAGGTAATTGAGTCTTTCGAGGGATTTGAATCCCATAACTGGAAGCTTCTCAGGAAGGCTATGTTGGCATACTGGGGTAAAATAGATGTGGCTAGGTTTACTCTGCAGGATTTGGATGCTCTGGTTTCTCAGTGGATCTCCAATGGTGGTATTTCTTCAGCCTCTGACTATCAGATTTTTAGGAAGTCTTGGGATCCCATTCAAAACTCTCTTATCCAAAACAATCACATTGACACAGTGGACAAAATTTGAGCAAAGTTCTTCCAATCTTTTTTGTTGGCTGTGCAGGAAAGGATTAAAGAAGAACTGGTAAAATCTGGATCCATGATTACCACCAGGGATAATCAATTCAAGCTCCCTGTTTTTCTCACCCTTAGGAGTACTGTGGATAAAGTCATGAAAGGTCAAACTGCTCTTACCTTTGAAAAGCCTAGAACTACTGAACCGGTCCATGCTCCTTCTTTTAAAGAGTCAAACAATATTATGATTAAAATGGAGGCAGATCGTAGGCCTAAAGCAGATCCTAATTCCAATTGAGAACCTACTACTATAGATGAAATCACCAAGTTACTTAGAGCCTTTGAGAACAAAATAGATCAAAAGATTTCTTCGCTAGCTACTCCTAAAACTCCTTCTTCTGTCCCCAAATCAACTCTGGTCTGTTACTACTGTCATAGGGAAGGCCATGGAACCGGACAATGCCAAGAACTTCAGAAGGACCTAAAGGAAAAGTTGGTAGAGCAGAGGGGGAACAATTACTTCCTCCCTAATGGTGCTCTAATCTCTTTTGACTCGTCTCGTCCTATCAGACATGTGGTGGCCTCTTACCAGCCATCACCTCCTGTGAAAGCATCTCTTGCTTCCTTTGAATTTTGATCATCCTGTGGTACCCTCCAACCTTGGTATCCTCCAGCTATTTCTTCTTCTAGTCTTTCTGGGACTACTTATCACTCTGATCCAGCCAGGAAACGACATGAGGAACCTAAACCTCATAAGGCTCCTTCCTTGCCAACTTCAATCCTTCAAAAACCCGTTAAACGTCGATCATCACTTGAGCCTCCTTCCTCTGATGTAGAAGACATGGAGGTGGAAAAGGAACCACTCATGAAAAGGTTCCCAGATCACCCTGATCCTTCTCCCTCACCTCAACCTTCTAATCCTATCTTAGATTCTGCGTCACCTGAACTTCCTCCCTCCACCCAGCCCAAAGTTCAATTTGAAAGGGGCATCTCCAAGGATCACCCCAATGCTGTGGAGGGAGTATTAAAGAAAATTTCTGATCTCAAAATTCATGATCTATCTGTGGCTGAACTCCTATCAATCTCTCCATCTATTGCTGAAGAAATGAAGAAATGGGTCTCTCGTCGATGTGTGGAAATTGGCCCTGAAGAACTCAAAGTCTCCTCTGGCACTTTAATAGAGGACTCTGGTGGAACCAGTCCTTCTTTAGACTCCAACCTTTATTCCTGTCCCCTTGGCTTCCTTCCTTGTTATCTTGGTGACTCAGCTAAAACTGTTTCTCCTCTTGTGGATTCTGGATCTCAGCTTAACTTAATCTTGGATGCTATGGCCTGCAAGCTCAAACTTAGTCCTAGGGTCAGCTTCAACTCTGCAGTGTATGGGATAGGAAATCAAGCTTGTGAACTGGTTGGTATTGCTGAGGATGTACCAGTCAGGATTGGTCAAAATATTGTTGGAACCTGCCACTTTTGGATCACTTGTTTGGACAGTCCTATGATCTTGGGACAACCCTTCTTAATGGACTTTGGTGCAACCCTGATGTTTTCTGATCAAGTTGGGGAGAGAATTCTTCTCCCTGATGCTGATGGCAGGAAAATTGAAGTTCCTCTTTGCTCTTTGGATTCTGTTCGTTGGGAAAGAGATTTTCCTGGTCATTCTCCCAAATCATCTTTTAAGGGGAAGCAGAAGGATAACTCTAGTTCCTCTCATTTTTTAGGGGAATAGTTGATCCTACTAATAGTTGTAGTTCTTTTCATCCTCAGACTGCAACTCAAGGGTCAACTCCCATCCCTCAGGCTTATTTTTCATTCCTTTCATCATACTCTTCTGAGCTCAAGAATATCAAAAAACAAAAACATATCAAAATAGAAAAATCCAAAAATATTTCTTCTCCATCTCCTTCTCTCTCTGGATCTGTTGTGTCTTCTTTTCCTTCTACTTTTGAGTCTTATCAATCTTCTCTCAGTTCCGGTTCGAATCTCCGCAATGAGTCTAAACTAGATCCTAATTGTAATTCTGTTTTTGGTGATTTTGGTATGAAGGAATATGGGCTTCAGTGGAGGCAATTTGGGGTACAAGTAAGTCCTCCCAATTGTGCACTGCCAGGGCAATCTTTTACCGTCATTTTCGAAACCCTACCTTGTGCCACACATGTGAGCAACGTATTATCTCCTGGTTCTCCTTTTATGGAAAAGGCACCCTTCAAGGATATTGCAGAACATCGGACTTGGAAGATGTTGGAACTTGGACTCAGCTTTTGTAATCAAGTCTCTCTGGTCAACTCTTGGAGGAAACAAGAACTTCTCTCTTTTGCCACTAAGTATAAACCAGTTGCTAAGAAGATCCAACCAGTCAACCAGCCTATGCCTCTCAACCTCAATCCTCCCCTTATGCGTCCTCCTCTATCTCGCAATCCTTACTGTGGTCTTCCTCAATCTCTTACTGGTCCCTTTGTGCCTAATGGACGGGTCACTGAAGAACGTCTGAAGGTGGTCAACTTTGGTCCAGATGGATGGCTTCTTCCTGATGAGTTAAATTTAATAAAAAATGTCTTATCTCTAAGGGAAAAATCTATTGCTTTCTGTGAAGAAGAGAGAGGTCTCTTGCGGGAATCCTATGGCCTCCCTTATATCATCCCTGTAGTTGAACATGATCCTTGGCAAAAGAAAAAGATCCCTATCCCTGCTGCTAAAGTTGACCAATTCATCAAGTTGGTCCGGGAACGAGTTCAAACTGGCCTGTATGAACAGTCAACTTCTAGTTACTCCAGCCCCGTCTTCTGTTTCCTCAAGAGTAATGGTAAACTTAGAATAGTTCATGATCTTCAACCTCTTAATAAAGTTACTATTAAAGACTCTGGTATCCCTCCTGATACTGAAGAATTTGTTGAATCCTTCGCGGGAAGAGCTTGCTATGGTCTAGGGGATATTATGGGTGGCTATGAAAAACAATCCTTACATCCTATTTCTTGTCCTCTCACTACTTTTGATACTCCTCTTGGTTGATTTCAACTTACTTGATTGCCTCAAGGAGCCACCAACTTGGTTGCAGTCTATCAGGATCAGATGATGTGGATCCTCCAGGATGAAATCCCTGATCATGCTGGTATCTTTATTGACGATGGAGGAATTAAAGGTCCAGTATCTGACTATGATAATGAGCTCTTACCTTGGCATTCAGGAATTTGTCGTTTTATCTGGGAATATGCTACTACCTTGGAGAGGATTCTGTTTCAAATTGAGGAATCTGGCCTTACTGTCTCTGGATCCAAACTGGTGGCTTGTGTCCCTGCTCTGGAAATTGTTGGTCATGTGGTCTGCAAGGAAGGAAGAAGGATGGCACCAGCCAAAGTCAACAAGGTCATCTCTTGGCCTACCCCAATCAATCCAACTGAAGTTAGGGGCTTTCTAGGTGTTGTCACTTATGTTAGAATCTTTATCCCATCTTTATCCAAAATCTGTGCACCCTTGCTTCATCTAAGCAGAAAAGATGCTGAATGGATTTGGACCCAAGATTGTGAATGTGCTTTCCAGCTACTCAAAAGGATAGTTGGTAAAGACATAGTTTTGAAAAAGATCTCTTATGGACCTGGAGCTGGCAAGATCAAGCTGGCTGTTGATTCTAGTTATCAATCTGTTGGGGCCGTCCTTACTCAGGAAGATGAAAATAGTTGGGACCGTCCTGCTCTTTATGAATCTTTGTTGTTTTCAGATGTAGAATCTAGATACTCCCAGCCCAAACTGGAACTCTGTGGTGTGGCTCAAATGATGAAGAAACTTCAAACCGTTCTCTGGGGCCAACATTTTGAATTGCAAGTTGATGCTCAATCCATCATTGAAATGATCAACGCTCCCAGTCTTCCCAATGCTCCTATGACTTGTTGGGTGGCCTTTATCCAGCTTTTCTCTTTTGATATTGTTCACAGGCCGGGGAAATCTTTCACCATGCCTGACGGTTTATCTTGACAACCTCTTGGGGACAACAAATCTGATGTTGGAACCAATTTCAATGAAGAGGAACCTTTAATCCAACCTATTTTCTCTTTTTCTTCTCAAAATTATTCTGGCTTTCAACAAGGCTTCTGGCTTAAATTAGAGCAGTACCTTTCAACTCTTCAAAAACCTCCTGATCTCTCTGCTAAGGAATTTTGATCTCTTAAACAAAAGTCTTCTAATTTTTTTGTTCAAGGCTCTAGACTTATGAAGAGAGGCAATCCTTGTGCTCTTATTGTTGTTACTATTCCCTCTAAACAAGATTCTATCCTTGAAAGTCTCCATGAAGGCCTTGGTCATCATGGGGAAACTGAAACTTATCGACGATTATCCAAACAATTCTGGTGGCCATCTTTGAAGAAATCTGTCTCCCAATGGTGCAAGAGTTGTGAAGTTTGTCAAAAACGTGATCTTAGGCGCCCAGCTGAAATTCGTTATCCTACTGGGGAGTCCACTGTCTTTGGAAGGATTGCTATGGATGTGGTTCATATTAAGGCAGGTGGTGCTAAGTACCTCATTGTGGCTAGAGATGATTTTTCCGGATGGGTTGAAGCAAAATTTCTTAAGAACCTTAGCTCTGAATCAGTGGCAGCTTTCCTCTACAAGACCTGGACAATGCATTATGGCCTGGCTCGATCTTACTCTACTGATGGTGGCTCTGAATTTGGGGGCAAGCTTGCTGAAATGATCCAATCCCTTCCTGGACAACATAGAGTTACTACTCCTTATTATCCTGAAGGCCAAGGCATGGTGGAACGAGGCCATGCCCCTTTGAAGGCTGCACTTGTTAAACTGGCTGGTGAAAGTGGCAAGAATTGTCGCAAATTCCTTCCTCTTGTTCTCTTCTCTGATCGAATCTCAACCAAAAGGACTACTGGCTACTTGCCTTATGAAATCATCTTTGGTCAAAGAGCAGTCCTTCCTTTGGATCTGGAAATGGAATCTTTCTTGGGTATCTCTTGGGAAGAGGTTTCCTCAACCACTGATCTGTTAGTTGCTAGATCCAAGCAACTGGAGCGAAGTGAAGATGTTCGTGATGAAGCTTATCAAAAGATGATGGAGTCCAGAGCAAAATCCGTCCGGTATTGGGAGGAAAAGCACTCTAATCAAGTCAGGGAGCCCTTGAACCCTGGTGACCTAGTTTTAGCTTATAATTGATCTTTGGAGACCCAGTGGGGCAAGCTTTTCTCTAATTGTTGGAATGGCCCTTATCGAGTGGTTCATCAAGTTAGAGGTGGATCTTATGTTTTGGAGGAGCTGGATGGTACTCGGTTGGCCAGAAGGTTCTCTGCTGATCAAGTCAAGAAGTTTCATTGCCGTGGGGGCAACTTATCTCAGAAGTAAGTCCTCCCAATTGTGCACCACCAGGGTCATTTGCTGCATTTTTGTTGTAAAACTCTACTGTATGCCACATATGTGAGCACCTGGGACGCCCTCCTTGTTCTATTCCTTCCGCTTCTAGGGCTCATTTGGAAGAATCAAGATATTTTCCTCAACTCTTCAATTGCTCTCAAGATCAAGAAATGGCCAATCTTTGCTTCAATTTCTTTGTTCCCTGCCTTTTTTTAAATCCCTTCAAATTTTAGATGCAGACTAGGGACAGTCTGTAAGTTGGGGAGAGATGTGGTGACCAATCCGGGACACCACGGGAAAAAAAAAATAAATATTTTTTTGGTTGTACCCCTATGGGTACCTTCATTTCCCCCCATCTCTCAACTTCCCCCTGTCCTAGCGGTCTAGGACAGGCCTCTTGCCTGTCTCTTTGCTTCAATCCCCCCTCCTATGTTCAACTCCTACTTGTCGCGCTCGTGGCCCTGACTTTTGGCGACGCGAGCAATCGTCGAACCACCTTTGACGATCCCTTTGATCCTTTGCAATCCTCTCATCCAACCAACGCCGTTGCTTGTCGCGGCGGTCGTCAACCATTGATTCAATCTCCCCACTCCCACCAGTCGTCATTGATCATTGGCCCATCCATCCCGTCGCGCCCCCATCCACGGCTCTCAGTCAGATCACCGTACCACCCCCGATGACCCCTACCGACCACTCCTTCCAGCCATCCTCCTCCCTTCATCTTCATCAATCCCACCAACCCAAGCCTCGGTTCTCAACTCCTATCTCAAATCATCAAACTCGACCTCCGTCTTACAACTATCATCGATCACCTCATGTACATGATCCATCCTACCAACATCCTCCTCTCCATCCCTCCAATCCTATTAACTCATACCATCCTCACCCTCCATCATCCAATCTTGTCCCCATGCCCGCCTTGGGATCCGATTGGCTTGTTAACAAATCCAAACGTGATAAGGATTGGGAGGGTAAGGATAAACTGATTGATAAGGCAAAGTGGTCCGATTGCACCAAAAAAGTCCTAGATCGTACCTCCAACATCGATCATTGTTGTCAAGACTTCTTCGCTGGTCATCTCATCCTTGCCGTTGGTTCAACCATTAGATTGCCCTCGGTCTCGCGATCTTCCTCATCATCTCCTCCGCCTTACTCTCCTTCTTCTTAGTCCCAAGGCTACCAACGATAGCCTACAACAATCAGACGACCCTCCTAGGTGATAGCTTGAACGGCCTGAGCTTCGAAGCTCAAGAACCCGTCAAATTTTGCTTCAATGCTAACATCAACCTCGCCATGGAGGCTCACAAGTCTTACGTGAGACCCAAGATATCCTCCCTGGACGTCATCATCAAGGATCTCTCATCCTCTAGTTCGGCCATTGGAACCTTTACCCCGCTGTCGCCGCCGATCGGGCGACGACAGCCGTTGTCGACACCCGCGACCGCTGTCGCGGGTGTCCATCTGGTTGCCGCGGTCATTCTCGATGCGGGCGACATTTCTTTTTTTTCCCCTCATGTCATATTTTTTTTTATGTTTTCATTTTCCCGCACCTATTTGTAGTATCTCTTGTACATAGTATACAGGGCCTCATGTCTATAAAAGGAGGGCTCTCCCCTGCCTTTTGGCCCAGCATCCCATGAGGCCATCATCATCTCATCTCATCTGTTTCCCCCATCATCATAATCAACTTATCCGTGGGCATCCTTCCCCACTTATCTGAGCAACTTATCCGGGTATATCCATGATTGCCCCTTGATCCTTTGAGCCTCCGTACTCAAAATCTGTCCCTTGTGACCTTGATCCTTATCACCAACCAATAGCCTTGCTGGTTGAAGAAGAATTCCTGTCTGAATTCTTGGGTTTGTTATACCACTCTGATCCCTTTTTCCGACCATACTGGTCTTGATCTCTCCTTGATCATCTTTCTGGAGCCAATCACGTTTAATTGAAGAGGTTTTATTAAGCTTAAAACCTGGAGTGTTATACCTCCCTTCTTCTTTAAGGTTGAATTTTGCCACGCTATTCTTTAGTCCCTTGAGAAGTGTTGGGATATTCTTGCTTGAATTCGTTATTGATTTGCTTCTAGAGCTTCATAAGCAAATTGCTTTTGTTTTGTTCAGCCTCCCACAGTTATCTGGTACCCTTCAAGCGCTTGATTGCGGAGAGTTGGGCAGGTTCATTGAGAACCTGGAGGTTGGTTGGGATTGAGTTGATCTTTCCTAATCAGCTGCTGACGACCAGAGTTATTAGCTTGTGGGCGTTGTTACTTACAACTGCCTTGTTCTATTGAACTCTGAACAAACCTTGACTTATTTGTTCAAGTCTTTACCTGCACCATCTTGCCTCAGATAGTGTTGTTTCCATCGCTACCGACAACTCTTATCCTCTTCCCTTACTTTGATTTCTCATCCATAAGGTTCTGGACCTTGATTCCGGTTACATTTAAATATTATTGTAACTCCTAGGAGGGAAGCCTAAACAGCACCTTTACCCTCCACAGAACTGCCACGGCTTAGCACCGTTTGGAGTCTTACAATGGCCAAGGGCAACGTGCCAGTCTTTGATGGACCCGTTGACCCCAACCAAGTTTATCTTGTTCATTGGATTGTGGTGGGTGATGTAGAGGTTACCAATTTGAGGGAATCAATAGACGACGCTGTTTGCCAGTTTGACTAGAACCATCCTGTGTTTGTGAACAACTTTGAGTCCGTGGTCTTCTAGCTGGGTGGCCGAGATCAGATTTCTGGGTCCCTGTGGCGCATAGAACACTGGGTAGATGGTAGTGCCCCCTACGTCCAGCTTGCCTACATGCGTGATTTTGATGCTACCACCGTAGGTGTTGAGATTCTTGTGTATGGGCTGGGGATCTTGTAGAAGAGAGATATTGCACACAGTCGACCTAGAGGCCCCTGAGTTGTATACCAGTTCACAAGAGGGCGTACAGGAGTTTTTCTTATTGTATATGGTGTCTTCCTGAGCGAGAAAGCCACATTCTTCCGGGTCTTCATCCTTATCTGAGACTAGATTGGCACACTCCTCCGCAACCTCTGAGGTTCCTTTGTGGCTATCTTCTTTGACAGCATTGATTGAGTGAGCTGTCTTCAGTTGCTTTAGTTTGCGGTCTAGTTGTTTGATTTGTGCGGCAATCTGGTCTGGATATTGAGACTGAGGGTTCTTTTTGGTGGGAATGACTGATTCCGGCCTGAACAATTGTTTGTTCTTGTTGTGATGCGGCGTCTCTCTGGGGGGTTGACGAGGGATTGAGCAAGGTTTAGACGTGAAATAGCAGGATTTGGTTGAGTTCAATACTCTATGGGAGTCTTCCAGGAGAACCCAATTGGATATGGTCTCCAGGGTGAATGGTCGTAAGTCGTATAGTGTTGATACTAGGCTTGACATGACATCATCGAGTCGTAGACTCTTGATGAACAGGACGGCCAGTCCGGACAACACGTTCATGATTCTTTCCTCAGATGGTTGTCCTTTGATCATCTCTGTAAGGTTAACGTATGCGTTTTTGAAAGCTGACGTGTGTTTGCAAAGACTTTTGCTTGGTTTGTAGGTTAGGTTGACTAACCGGATGAGAGCGTCCCCAACAACTATTAGAGAGTTCTTGCCGCACTCAAGAGCCAAGGCTTTATATGCCTTCAAGAAGTTGGATTTGCGTGCTTTTATACATGACTGGAGGTCCTTGTCGACTGAGGTTCTGAGTAGGCTTAACGCAAGGGCATTTTTCCGGCAATATGTTTTTGAGTCAAGGTGCTCCTTTATCCAGTCTTTGCTCAATATTTCCTCATGGCCCTTGCCAATAAAAACATCCTCAAACGCACTTTTCCAGTCGTGCCAGTTATTGCAATTGAGTTTGACAATTTTTTTTTTGGTAGAGTAGTCGTCGTTGGATTCCTCAGAGGTGGGGATGTTTATTGGGTGACCTTCTGGGTAAGCCATTTAGTTGGACCTGTATAGGCTGGATGATATCTGTTCAAGGGTTACAAGTACTAAGAGCTGTCTCTCGCTACCATGATAGTTTTATGAGGCTCTTTATTTCAGTACTTGATTTAACCCTTGTAACAGTATATAACTAAACATGGTGATGAAGTAAATACAAGTACGAGTGATAAGTGAATGCCAAATACTGAAAAGAATGGAGTCAATCTGAGTCATTTACCTGCAGCGTATAGTTGGCTAGTGGGCTCAATCAATGGTCACAGTCAGGAGTGAGTGCGAGAATAATCAATCAGGCTGTGAGAAATGGAAGTGGATCAATCAAACCAGTTCACGTTGATAGGGAGACGCACACACACACATACACATATATATATATAAATAGACATAACTGATAGTAAGAAGGTGAGACGGATGAACAAGAGAGAGATCAGATCCTGTTCCTATCGTACCTCCTCTGAGATTAGTCCAAGCTCCTCCTGGAGATTGTGATTGACAAAGAGGGATTGAGGCCTGGTCCTGGGGTTTGGCTGAGGAGGATTGGTTGAAGGGATCAGAGAGGAGGGAGGACAACAAGGAGAGAAGACGCGACGAGAGGAAGAGACGGGAAGATGCAGGTTGGGAAGCTCGAGGTTGAGGGGTTTCTCTGTAGACTGCGTTTCCGCAGTATGTTGCTGATTTGACCACACGGGATCTCTACTCAACACAAAAACCGTAAGCACCAGAACTGGCTGATGGAGCCTTAACATCTCTTGTCAAAAGGGGTAAGCATAAACCTAGAAGCCACGCCCAAGCCTGTACACCGTTATTGCACATGGTATACCTAAATGTGTTGATCCAAGCTTGCAACTAAAATGACCATTGGCAACCTTTTTGAAGGAGGAGACCTATACCAATTGAGATAGCTTGCGGACAACAGCAACACCCCCAAACAGGCAGAATCAATAGTCTTGTCGCTCGCCGACAAAGAAGTAGCTGTTATGTTTTGGACCTTATCATCTTGTCCGCTCAGCACCCTCTCTGAGTGCACTTTATTACATAGTTACCATTTTGTATGTTTGAGCAACTTTCAACCCGTATTATCATTATTATGCATGCTAGGTAAACTTTCAGATGTCTCTACCACCTATGTATGTTCAGATATTTTTTTTTATCTGGGCCAAACTATTACTTAATGTCTGGCACTTATAGACTGCTGGCCACACCATCACCTACATATCACTTGACCTTGACTCACAGATATCATCCATCATAACTATTGTGATACTTCTCATCACATCTTATCCCTCAACAATGTTGTCTAACCTTATCTTTTTGAATATCCTTACTTTTCAAAGGCCCAAGTTGTGGTTCTCTGGTTGTCCATAAATATTCTTTCATTTCCAATCCCTTCAATGAAATCACATAAGATTCACCCCTTTCTTGTCCAAGCTCACTTACTGAAGCCCTTCTGAATCTGGTCCCTTCTGGACCCCTTAAGTCAGATTTTAGCCTTCCTGGAATAACTCTCTCCCCTCCATTTCACTCCTAATCATCTTTCCTAATCCAACAGGTCATGAGACCAGACAGTGCTCCAAGAGGGTCTTTAACTCCCTTTGATGTAGTTTGCATTAACCAGGGTCTTGGCTTTCACTTGTGAACCTCAAAAGACTTCATCATTAAGATTGTGGGCACCTCCTTCTTAAGTCATTACCAAAATTTTCCTGTCATAATCCTGCTGCCCTCCTCTCTTGCTACCTTTTTCCTCATCTTTTTTTGGAAATTGGTGCACTCTCATCCTTTGGCTTTCTCTTCAACTTCTTCTGAAAACTTGATTGCAACCTCAATCACAACTCAACTTCACCTTTATTGTGCTTGCTCTCTCTCAACATCATCTTCAACCTGTTGGCAACCTTGATGAAATCTTGCTGCCCTGATTTCAACCTTGGTTTCTCCCCAATTTCTTGCTATTTGGTCTCTCCTTATCCTTTTTTGCAAAATTGATTTCCCTCTGCTCTCAGCTGCAAACATTGCTTGCAATCTTGCCTACCTTTTTTTCTTACTTTCCCCATGTCCCCCACCTTGTTTGAAACTTTTTTGCACACTCACTCTTCAGTTTCCTGAAACCTCAATTTCTCCTCAACTTCACTCTCTCCCTCATTCATCTGCCAAAAGTCTTGCTTCCTCAATTGCAACCTTTTTTGATTCTCAACCTCACTATTCAATATCTTGCAGCATTGATTGCTATTAAACTACTTTCTCCTTGGTCACTCTTCATCCTTAACTTGCTCTCTCAATGTCTTCTCCTCCTTAATTGTAACATTTTTGGAACCTGTTTCCCAATCCATTTACAACATTGTTCTATGGAATTCCCATCTTCCCCTCCTTCATCCTGCCACCTTATCTTCTTTGCCTCAATTGTTTTGCACGGGTGTGTTTTATGTTTTGAGAACTTATCATCTTGTCTGCTAAACACCCTCTCTCAGTGCACTTTATTACATAGTTATCATTTTGTATGGTTGAGCTAATTTTAACCAGTATTACCATTATTATGTATGCTAGGGATACTTTGAGATGTCTCTACCACCTATGTATTTTCAGATATTTTTTTGTATCTAGGCCAAACTATTACTTTATGTCTGGAGCTTATAGACTGCCAGCCACATCATCTCCCACATTTCACTTGACCTTGACTTTCAAATGTCATCCATCATAACTATTGTGATACTTCTCATAACATCTTATCCCTCAACTAATTTTTTATAAACTTATCTTATTAAATATTCTTACTGTTCAAAGGATCAAGTTTTGGTTTTCTAGTTGTCCATAAATACTCTTTCATTTACAATCCCTTCAATGAAAACACATCAAATTCACCCTTTCTTTTCCAGGCCCACTTACTGAAGGCCTTCTGAATCTGGTCCCTTCTGGACCCCTTAAGTCAGATAGTAGCCTTCCTGAAATAAATATCTCCTCTCCATTTTAATCCCAATCATATTGTTGAGCCTTTCATCCAACAGTAGAAAATATGGTAGAGGATTCAGGGATTTTCCTGAACTATGTTTTTTTCTTTTTATTAGTAAGTACAGACCCCCCCCCACAATGCTTCAAGTTCCTTCAAATTGGTTAGTTTGGCAAGTGATACAGAGAGAATACCAAATGCAGAAAATTCAGTGGCAATCACATTACAAGAGACTGCCCTGGAGAATTATCAGTCATTATCAAATGTGTCTTTTGAAAGAAAGTTATCAAAAATGGATACAATTTCAGTACAGGAATTTCTCACAAGCCTTTGTAAATTCCTGAAATATCAGAAAATAATGGCTACAGGCTGAAGATCACCTTATTTAATGATATTAAAAACCACTAGTAACAATTTTTACCTCTCAATTCTCAATTTATCACCTTCTCCCCTCCCTACCTCTCAACCAACTTATCATCTCTCAGAACACACAGGTGCAGTAATCTCTTTTGTGAAGTCAAACACTCAAGTTTCTAATGAGAAAATGGTAATCCTTCTAAATAATCTCAAACATTCAGCGCCAATACTGCAAGAGGCCTGGGCTCAAATTCACCCCTTATTACTGCCAATGCAACCCAATTGGAAAAATTTTCTAATTTTTCAAAATTACCCAGCTAATTGAAGCAATAGACACTGAGTGTGTGTGTGTTGAGTTTCCAGTATTCCACAGCCCTCTCTGCTCTTGAGTAACACTCAAGTGCCTGTGCTCCATTTCCAGAAAGCCTTACCTACATTCACTCATCTTTTGTCTCCCTCCTGATTTTCCAATCCTTGGTCTTCCATCTTGTTGTTTCCCTCTCCTACTCTTGACTCTGTAGTCACCAATATCAACACCTTTCACGCTTTCCTTCTCCTCAATCCCTTCTTTTTTCCCCTCACCATTCTCCTACCCAAAAATCTCACCTCACCTGTTGACCATTATCCTTCTCAATCTCAAGTCAATTCTTATCTCCCATTCAAATAATCCTTTGAACTTCATTCATTAATATCAAGTCTCCTTCCATCCAAATCAATCTTCTAACCTTGGTTACTGTCAACTCTCAGTGGCTGTTCAGTTGTGAGACTAACCAACTCTCTCCTTGATCTTCTTGTTCTCATTTTGTACTGGCATGTGTTAAAATATGTATGCACTTACGCGTGTGCTACATATAAGTGTAATCCAAATGGGATGCACATAAGGGCCTCTCCGACCCGTTGGACACTCACACGGATCATACGGGCCTGTGTGGATGTCACTGATTTTCGGAAACTGGCCTCAAAACGCGTATAACAGGCTCATTGGTGCACGGGCCCTAATGGGCCCGGTGGGGGATATGGGCAAATACAGCCAGATGGGCTTGTATGGGCATAATTGTGTCCAAGGTTCATTTTGGACATACTTGGCCAGACGGGCTGGCCCGCCAAAGTGTGTTTGTCTCAAGTGTTGGGATTGAGTCCGCCCATTGGGGCCGCCACCCGTGTTGCAGCCCTTGCTGCGGCCCGCTCAGGACCACTTATATTCCTTGCTTTGGCCCACGCGGGGCTGGCGCGGCGGCCAAGGGATCCCGCACGGGCCCGGCCGGTTGCAAATGACGGCCAACCGCCGCAGGAGCGAGGTCCAGTGGCCCCGGCTCCCTCCCCCTCCCCTTGCTCGCCATTGCGAGGGGGAGGGGGTGGCTGGCTGGGTTGAACCAGCCAGCAACCAACCGCAACAAGGCGGTTGGTCAGGGCAGGGGGGATTTCATCACCCCCTTTCCCAGGGGATGACAAGGCCGGCCGCAAGGAGAGAAACCGGCGGTGGGGGGAATCTGATCACCCCTCCACCATCAAACCAAAGCAGAGACCAGGGGGCTCTCCCCCCTTCCCCCCTTTACTGAGGGGGAGGAGCAATGGGGCTGAGGGGATTTGACCACCCCCCAGCCCACTTCCATTGACAATGCCCTGGGGGTACCAACCCCCAGGGCCCCTGGTAGGGAGAATTGACCACCCCCTCCAGGGATCTGAGAGAAAGAGGGGGGGGATAGCATGTCTGCTGGTCACACCCCCCCCCCATGTGAGTCTGAGACCGGACCCAGGTGTGTCCTGGGTCCCACCTGGCCATTTTTATGGCCAGGGGCTGGTTGCATGAGGCAACCAGCAAGTGTGTGAGGCAATAGGACCGGTTGTAACAGACAACCGGCCCAGGGATTGAACAGCACAGGGGCTGTTTCAGCCCCATTGAGGTGGAAACACCAGAAACAACCGGAATAGGCTGGTTGTAAGGGCACAGGGACTGATGCCATGTGGGCTGATGTAGCGCAAACCAAGTAACAAGGCCTGTCAAGCCTGTAGAGCTCTTTTGGGGCGGAAAATTTGCCTTTTGGCTTTTTGTATCATGGGCTGAAAAGAGGCCCAATCTTTTGTACTTAAGGAGCTCTTCTCCCTGCTGTTTTCCATCATCCATTCATTATACAATCAAATTCATCAACAATATCATCCAACATGTTGCCCCATTTGTGAGAGCCCATCAAGCAATTATTGACACAAGGTGTCCAGCATTTATTTTGCTTTAAATACTGCTCATTTTCCTAAGCTAATTGCTGGCCATGATCATAGCAGCATGTTCTTTCTCAGTTTCCCTTATTGGTTTCCTTCCCATTGTTGTTGTATCTTCTGCTCCTTCTTTTTATTCCAATTCTCAATATCTCCATTCCCTCTCCTGGTAAGACTGATTTACTGTCTCAAAATCACCTATTCATGTTCCTGCCATGGTCACCTCTTGTTCTCTGGACCAAAATTGAATTCTACTTGACTCTGGGGCCTCTAACTGCATGTTCAATGACATTAATTTCTTTGCTCATCTTGGCCCCAAAAACACAGAAATTCAGACCAGAAATCCCTCAGCGCTGATTCCTTCCTTAGGATGTGGCATTGTAACCCTCAAAAACACCTTGGCCACGTTGAATCTTCAAGAATCTCTCTACATTCCTGATCTGGCTGTAAACCTGATCTCCTTAGGACAACTTGATTGGACAGGATGCTTGCCGGCCATTTTCTCCTGAAACATATTTTTCAGTGATCTTCTGCAGCAGATCAATTCTGAATGGCCCCATTGTGGAAAACCTATTTTTCATTGATGGAAGCAACTGTGGGCCTCAGCAACATCCTATTCATTTTTCTCCCTCTAAACCATCCACAAACACTTCTGCCACCCTCACATGGAAAGAACTCCACTGCTGTCAAAGGAATTCTCTAACTTACGCTAGGAATTGTTTGAGTGTGTTTCATGTGCTAAAGGAAAAATCTTCCAATAACTGTTTTGTGGACAACTCCCCAACAGTAAGGAAATTTTTGAACAAATACATGGCAACGTCTGCAGACCAATTCACCCATACTCTCTATTGGGTGATAGATACTTCCTCCTTCTCAAAGACAACTATTCCAAATTCAAATTTTGCATTCCCCTTTGACTCAAATATTACTTGACCAAAAAATTGAAAAAATGTATCAATCTCTACTCCAACCAATTAGGACAAACCCTAAAAAACATTGACTCTGATAATGGCAGAGAATTTTTAAACAGTAAATTATCTCAATTCTTCACCAACCATGGTATCAAACACACCACTTCCAAACCCTACACACCTCAAAAAAATCCTGTTTCCAAACAAGGAAATTGTACCGTTCTCAAGGCTGCTCAAAGAGCAATCATTGAAATGAACATTCCATCCTTTCTCTTGGATGAAGTGATGGTCAGCTCCTATCAGATTCTCAACCTCATCCCATCATCTTGGTCTAAAACCTGTGCCCACAAACTTTGGACAAGCAAGCAACCCAATTTTGGTCTCATTCAAACACTGGGTTCAAAGGCAATAGTCCTGAATCAATCCTCCAATTCCAGAAAGTTTGATGAAAAGGGACTGGAGGGAATTTCTGTAGGCTTTGAATTTGATCTCAACTCCTAAAAGGTTTATCTTCCTGACTCAAGGAAAATTTTTTGTTTGAAGCATGTTAAAATTTTTGAAAAAATTTCCTGATCTCTCTCCATTTCTGACCCTCTTTCCTCTCCCAATTCCCAGTTTGACTCTTATATTTCCAATGACACTTCCCTCACTGAATACTTAAAATCAACTCCCTTGGCCATCACCTCCACTCCCATCAACCCTTCCTCAAATCTCTCTCCCTCTTCACCGCTTTCCATCCCTTCTCCTGAAAATGTCTCTGCTGAACCTGATCCTGAAAAACAACCTTCATTGTCTCCTCAGGCAAGCAATGACCCTTCCTCCAACTCCTCCTCCAACAAGGATGAAAAAATCTCAGAACAAATTTTCTCCATCCCCTTGGGCTCCCTTTGTGATTGATCCTCTCTCCAACAACCCCAGAGGTACCACTTTGTCACCAGCTCTGTGCAAAAGAGTTACTACAAGGCCACCCATTGCAATGACAAAGGCTTCTGGATCAATTAAATGAAATCCAAGTTTGAAAGAATTGATTTGATGAAGATATTGGAAGGCTGTCACCAACTTTCTGATGGCAAAAATTCCCTCACCACCCTGTGGGTATATAGAATCAAGGAAGAGCCCAACAATGCCGGCATAAAATTTAAGTCAAGATTGTGCATTCAGGAATTCAAGCTGATTGAGTTTTTTGACTATGGCAAAACCTATGCACCCACCGGCTCAATCACCACTCTGCAAGTACTTCTAGTTTATGCCCTGCATCACAAACTCAACCTGTGGCAAATGGACATTAAGTTTGCATTCCTTCATGCGCCACTTGAAACAGAGATCTACTACAAAACTCCTGCCGGCTATAACTCAAATTTTACTTTCCTCAAACTGAAAAAAGCTCTCTAAGGCCTTAAACAAGCCCCCAAAAGCTCGTAAAAAACACTAAAGAAGAGGCTTCTCAGTCAAAAATTCTCAGTTTCAAGCGCCAACCCATTCCTTTACATTAACCAAGACAAATAAATCCAGGTCTTTGTGTATTTAGACAATCTTCTGATAGTTGGCAATTTGGTAAAATTCAGAGAACATCTGAAAACCAGGTTCAAGATATCCGCTGATGGTCCCCTCACTAAGATTCTGGTAAATTGAATTTTTGAGACAAATGACGTACCAGGCCTGCAAAAAGCAAGTCACATCAAAACCACCCTTTTAGAACTTGGACTTTCAGATTGCAGACCAATCACCACTCCCATCACTCCTAACATTGAGCTAACCTCAGCCACCAACAATGAACATGCAGATTACCTCAAACTAAACATAAATTATTTTTCCTTGATGGGATTTCTTAACTTTATAGCAACTAGAATCCTTCCAGATATATCTTACGCTGTCCACAACCTCTCACGCTTCAATAATAAGCCAGGGATTTTGCACTGGATTGAATCCAAGCACACCTGGCATCACCTTAAATTCTCAAAAAAACCTTCTCTTTGACTATGCACCAATTCTTTTGAATACAATATTGAATCCTACAGAAACTCCAACAGAAGTAATGATCCCGAGTCACATAGAAGCCATACAGGCTATTTTATACTTCTTTATGGTGTGGTAAACCAAACCTTTCATATGGCCATCAGACTCATTTTTATTGTTCCTTTTATCAAATTAACCTTACAAATTAATTCCAAACACCTCATAAACTATACCATGAAATAAACAAACCTCCAGGACCCAAATCCATCACCAGATAACCCCCTTCAACCATATCAAACACCTGTCACAAACAACCCAACACCTGGCACAGGCTGGATTATGTCAAAAGGAGTAATAAATAAAAGATTAATTGAATATCTAATGGAAAAAGATGCTGATTAAAATAA
The DNA here is from genome assembly GCA_025617555.3 of Puccinia polysora. Lineage (NCBI taxonomy): Eukaryota > Fungi > Basidiomycota > Pucciniomycetes > Pucciniales > Pucciniaceae > Puccinia > Puccinia polysora. The sequence continues at coordinate 14,914,224 of CM062644.1, forward strand.
CCCCCAACAAAACAACATACCCATACCAGCAGGACATAAACAATACCAGTACCAATGTTACACCACAACCAGTACAATGAAACCAAATTACACTGCCTTCCTGGATCATTCAGTACAATTCAGGGCCTCTGGATTGTCCTCTGAAGCACTATTATACTAATTTTCTTGCCATTCCAACCTTACAACACTAATATATGCACCAACAGAATTAGGGCTCATGCAGCCAAGTACATCTCAATTCTCACCAACCAGCCATAAAAAATCAGTACACATGACTTTTGTGGAACTTTTACCACAAGATGAGGCCTCTGAATCTTTCTCTGGAGCACTCTGATACTCAGGTTGCCACCAATTCAACCATACAACACACAAATATGCACCAACAGAAGTAGGGGATTATGCAGCCAAGTATGTCTCACTTCCTTCCAACCAGCAAAAACAACTCAGTAAAAATGAGCTTTCTGGAACTTCCACCACAATATAAGGCCTCAGAAGCGTCCTCTGAAGCACCCTGACAATCAGCTTTCCATGGTAACAAACACACAACAACTGCAAGCCACACTCTGAAGTCACCCAAGGGAGCATGTGGTAGCACAGCATACCTCATATCTCTGCAGCTAATTCTATTGAAAAAGCATTCAGGTAGTTCCTGAAAAACTTTATAAATGATGAGGGCTCAGAAGCTTCCTCATAAAAACTCAGCACAAGGATTTCCACCCCTAAAACTATTCAAGTTTCACCATTTAATTTACCAAGGAGGGCTTGCAGCTTCCAAGCACGTTTCATGCATTTAACAACCAGCAGAACTCAATTAAGCTTCAGGGGACTACTGAAAAATCCTATGAAAGATAAGCACTCAGAAGCACCCAAATCTCACCAATCTTATCACACATCTCTTATCTTAGCCTGAATATCAAATATTATTCTAAAAAATACAGTTATCTCAGCCTGATTTACCCATCTTCTCACAAGAATTATTGTGTCATGTAACTTTACCCTCCTGTGCTTCAACAGTGCAGAGAGAGGCTCAGAACCGCACTCAGGGGAGCCCTGAGCAACCCCTGAGGAAGAATTTGTCTATTTAAGGAGCGCTCTTTTTCCCTATCCAAGTTGTCTAGCATGGCATCTGCCCATTGTGTCTGACTGTGAATTATGGCATCTGCCCAATCAGTTACTTACCTACTACCCAGTTGTCAGTGAAACAGAATCTGCTGAGATTCTAAAGGTAATCTGCTGAACAGACTTTAGTATCCTTGAGCCTTTTCCTTTTTAATTCATTTCTTACACTTCTGCCCACCAGCTCCAAATGCGGCACAAGCGTGCATCATACACTTTGAATGTAGATACTCCAAATTGGGTGACCTTCCGTAACTCCATCTTGTAAGCCTGGTCCAAGATCCACTGCTGCCTTCTTTTTCACCTGAAAAACCAGGTGATCTGGAAGTTTTGGGTTGAGGATCAGGCAAGTCTTCTCCATTTCTTTCTCAACCAGTGTCTTCATGTTTTTCTGTTCTTTAACTTTTGGTTGAATCTAGGATCAGATTAGGAGTGTTCAAGGATTGTGTTGCTGTAATTTATTATTTTAAAGTCTATTTTCTTGGTATTTTCAGGTAAAATTATTCTTCTCATTTTTTTAATGTTATTCTATCATTATGAAATAAAAGGTCCTTTCAGCATCTCATATTTAACAGATTTACAGTCCCAAGGCTCAAATTGAAATTGACCAAAAAAATTTCCAAAAAGGACAAATCCAAAGGATATTCTAAGCAGAATATTCCACTACTCTCTGAAGATTAATTTGCCGCATGGTTTCTAAGAATTTGAAGCTATCTCCATAAAAAAAGGACTTCTAGATGTTTTATTAAAAGAAATTAGCAACAGTCCAAACTAAACCCTTTGAAAGAAGCAATATGAAGCGGCTGACATACTCATTCAACACTTTGGCAACTCTGCCTTTGATGATATTGCAACTGCTGAGAATGATGAAAACCCTAATTCAATCTGGAAAGCCATCCATGATTGTTCTGCCTCCGAATCCTCAAAAAAACCGGGGCTGCCTGTGGCTCAACTTCATCCTTTACCAGTATTAAGGAAACCTGTCCCAATAAACTGGCAAATGTAGGAAGCTAAAAAAAAAAATTTCAGTTGTGAAACTCAAAGTTCCTCAAGATATACTCAGCTATACCATTCTCATCAAATTACCACTGAAACTCAATCACATTGTAGAAACAATCCTGCTCAAAAATGAACTCCTGAAAAGTCCCACAAATGTTCTCAACAAACTGCAAGAAGTTTTTCATCTTGAATCAGCTAGATCTGGGCCAGTAGATTCACCAGCACAGGACAAGACAAACTCCACAGCATTATTTAAGACCAAGCAGAAATCCAATAAAACTGGAACCAAGCACCCTTGTACCAAGGGCCGCCACAACCTCTTGGTGGATCATCCCCAGCACAATTTCTGGGCTCTTCATCCTCATCTCAGGACTTCTTGGGACCAACCTAAATCCAATCACCACAAAGGGATGACAGGAGATTCATCCAAGGCAACTAAAAGCAAGACTCCTGAGGCACACCTCAACATCCAACTCTACCTAACCAACTTGTCACATCCTCATTGAACCCTTCTCCCTGTACTTGAAAGCAGTGAAACCCATCATATGTTAACTTCCTGAAAATTTCTTTCTAGCGCCCAACCTACCAACATTTGTATAGGAATGGGCAACTCCAAAAGCCCACTCCTGGCCACTGCTGTCAGAGATGTGACACTTGTGAATCATCTGGGACAGTCCCTTAAACTGACCAATGTCCTACTGGTGACTCAACTCAATTATTCTCTTATCTCTCTCAACCGTCTGGTTTTGAAGAAAGCCTCACTGTCTTGTTTCAGACACTTCAGCATTGAAGTCAAATTAGATGGCTTTGAACTGATTGGTTCCTCTTGAAACCATTTAGCCGAACTCTGCGGCACGCAATTCAAATCCACCACTAAACCAAAGGTCCATCTCACAGAGCCTGTCACGGCCAAACTTTGGCACTCTTGACTTTGCCATTGAAGTCAAAAGACAATAAAAGCACTCATTCCAAATTATACCTCAACTGGCAAGGCTCCCAATGAGTGTGATGTATGCAGAACCGCAAAATTCACTGCAAATCCATTCAATCATCATTTTGAGAGGGTATCACAACCACTTGAATGTATTCATCTCAATATTGTGGGACCTATTGCCCCAGTTACACAGAGAGGATTCAGCTACTTTCTCACCATAGTTGATAAGCAAAACAGCTATGTCACGGTCTCACTCCTCAGAAATAAGAGCAGCGCAACCATGGCAATTGTGGACTACATTTCTTAAGCAGAAAAAATCACTGGCTGCAAGATAAAGGCCCTGACCTCAGACAATGGAGGCAAATTTTTTGGAAACAAATTGTCCAGCCATCTTTCCTGCCTTGGTATTGTGCAAAAATTCTTGCCACCACACACCCCTCAACAAAACAGTATTGCAGAGCAAATGAATTGGACCCTTCTGGAAAAGACCTGGTTCCTACTCCTTCAAAGCCAGTTTCCAAAATATTTTTGGGGGGAGGCCCTCAATAGTGCGCCAAACTTAATCAATTTTTTACCATCTTCCTCCAATGATAAAAGAAATCCCTTTTAGATGTGGTTTAACTAACCATTTAACTAAAACTTCCCTTGGACTTTTGGATGCAAGGTCAGCTACCAGCTTACTCCAAAGGCCAACAAAGCCTCAAAGATCAAACCTCATGGAAGCATTGGCTTTCTGCTATGGTATGAACATGAATTCTCAAGCTACAAAGTGTGGGATCCTATAAGTAAGAAGGTGGTCATTACCTCCAACCTCAGGTTCCAAAAAAAGAAATTCATCCATCTGCTGACCCAATGAAGTGAGTACAGAATCTGGTCATCTGAAGAACTGATTTTCCAGCAGCCTCCCTCAACCAATCCTCCAGGTCTAATCACCTCAGATGAAAACAAACAATGTGATTTTCCAGAGGAAGGCGCAAAAACGCAAGCTCCTCAAGAGCCAAGCCCCATCATTTTTCCAGTATTGGCTGACCTGTCTCCGCTTTACATCATCAATCATCCTTGACGCCCAGGATCAAATACCAGTCAATTGGGAGCATCTCTCCTCACCTATGTGGAAGAAGATGATCCAACCACACTGGAAAAGACCCTCAACTCAAAGAATTTTCTGGAATGGATCAAAGCAATGAACCGGGAGTTGCTCAATATGCTTACATTTGGTTTCTGGGAAGAGTTTGATATCTCCAAAGTTGTGGACACAGTCAAATGTATCTTGGTTTTCAAAACAAAAGAGACAAAAAAAACCAAATAGTGGAGTTCAAGGCCAGGCTGTGCGCACAAGGATTCAAGCAAAAATTGGGTATTAATTACCATGAATCCTTCTCTCCCACTGGCAACAAGGCTTCTCTGCCATTAATTATTTCATTTCTGGCTCAACACAACCTAAGGTGTCACCAAATTGATTTCAAATCCGCATTTATGAATTCCCGGCTTGAAGAGTCAGTCTATGTGACTCCGCCATCAAACCTTAGCCTTGGAATGGACAAGGGTCTCAAGCTCCTCAAGGAACTTTATGGTCTGAAGAAATCTCCCAGAGCCTGGTATCAGACTCTCTCAGATTGGCTTCTCTACATTGGCTTCAACAGGAGCAAAAGAAATAAGTGTGTCTTCTGGGATGCTACCACTTGGCTGTACGTAAACGTTGACAAAATAGCAATCTTCAGCAATTTTCCCTCTCTCTTCATCAAGAAAATCAAATCAAAGTTAAAAATCAAGGACCTGGGACCAGCAAAACTATTATTGGGTATGAATGTTGAACAGAAACCCTAAAGGATAAAGATCTTGCAATGCACATACATTGAAGGACTTGTCAAACAATATAATGTAAGCAAATTAAAAAGGTTTTTAACCCCAATACAAACGTACTCAAAAATTGCATGGGCAACACTTTTCAAACACAAGGATTTTGTGAAAACTAAACTGGACTACCAAAAACTGGTGGGGGAACTCAACTATCTCAGCTGAAACATGCGGCCAGACATCACATTTGCTTCAAATAATCTATCTCAATTCCTCCAACAACCAAATTGACTGAACTAAAACGCGGCCCTTGGAGTACTTTGCTACCTTCAACACACGGCAAACCTGGGGCTGTCATACACCAAGTCTCAACTTCCCAACAAATCCCTCAAGGTGTACGTGGATGCCAATTGGGCAACATGCCCCTCAACTTGCCAGTCAGTAAGCGGCATGGTTGTACTCTGGCATAACCATGTCATCAGCTGGAAATCAAGGAAGCAACCGTTGGTCATTCTCTACACAACTGAGGCAGAATATAATTCAGTCTGAAATGCTGCAAAGAAGGCACTATGGCTAAAAGCAACCATCAGTGAAGTTTTCAATGTTCAATTCCAAGAACCAACCCCCATCTATGAGGATAAAAACTGCTGTATCAAGCTTGCCAACAGCCTCTCAAACCAAGCTTCTTTTCACACAAAGAATATCAATCTCTCGCATCATTTTATCAAGGAGGAGGTAGAAAAACAAGAATTCAACCTAATTAACGTTCCCACAGGTGAGAATGCTGCAGATTTCTTAACCAAGCCAATTTTGTGGGTCAAGCTGGTGTCATAATTAACCACTCTAAATATAGTCTAAATGACTTTTCAGCATGGGAGGGTGTTGAGATTCTCAAGGTAATCTTATGAACAGACTTGAGTATCCTTGAGCATTTTCCTTCTTAATTCATTTCTTCCACTTCTTCCTGCAAGCTCAAAATGCGGCACAAGTGCGCATCATACACTGTGAATGTAGATACTCCAAATTTGGGTAACATTCCCTCACTCCACCTTGTAAGCCTGGTTCAAGATCCACTGCTGCCTTCTTCATCACCTGAAGAACCAGGTGATCTTGCAGTTGTGGGTCAAGGATAAGGAAATTATTCTCCATTTCCTTCTCAACTAGTGTCTTCATGTTTTCCTGTTCTTTAACTTTCAGTTGACTCTAGGATCAGATTAGAAGTGTTCAAGGATTGTGTTTCTGCACTTTATTCTTTTAAAGTCTATGTTCTTGGTATTTTCAGGTAAAATCATCCTTCTCATTTGTTTTCATGTTATTCTCTCATTCTGAAATAAAACATGTTTTCAGAATCTCATATTTAACAGAATCAAGTTAAAAAGAAATAAAGGATCATACACAAAATTGTAATTGAACATTTGAATCAAACCCAGTTGCTGTTGAAGTAGGGTTCTTGAGAAAAGGCCTGTTATTCAGCACCTATTATTAAAAAGGAAAAACCCTTATTTTCAATTAGTAAACTTATATTGAAAAGAGAGAGAGCAACAGAACCACCAACCAACATTCTTTTCTGCCCAGATCCCTGTTGGAAAGCCCATCTTTGGGTCCTCTTGATTGTTAAAAAACTTTTAGTCAACCTTCACCCCCTTTAATTGGAATGGCAAAAAAAAATTCAAAAAAGTCGAAATTTCTTGATTGATTGATTTGGAAAATCTTTACCAATAATCCAAACCATCTGGGAATATAATTATTAATCCTGAAAAAAATCTTCATTAATAACCAATATAGGTCTGATTAGAGGCCTATTTTAAGTCTGAAAGAAACAAGCCACTAATTTAAAATTATTAGGCAAACTTACTATAGTTCTGAAGGGAAGACAATTCAAAACAACCTTAGTTTAGCTCTATTTACTCAGTTTCAGTAATACTAAATTCCCCTTCAACTGACTTCCAGCAAGCTATTTTCTAAATTATCCCATTATCCCTTAGAGTCTCTACAACTGTTTTGCTGTTTCTTGGCACAGTAAGCTTCAGCCCACCATATCACTCTCATCCACAAAAGGCAAACTAAAGGCACATGTATGGGCAACTCAGGAAAAAATCTGGCTTTTGAATTTGATTAAGGAAAAGAATCCCTCTCTTGAGTTGACTCACTGCGCACTGATAGACTACAAAGCTCTTAACAATCATGTTAATAAGGACTCCCACCATAGTGCCCTCAAGCACATTGATACCCAGATCATGTGGATTTGAGAGCAGCAAGGAAACCATTCCCTCACCACCTTCTTAGTTCCCTCCAACCGCATGCTAGCCAATTCACTGACAAAGCCTGCACTGCACTGATAAACTTCTTATTTAACCTCCACAATCATATCACCTCACATTTGATCACGGCAGTGTGTCATTATTGTCACATCCAATGCATCTGCCCCAAAAACTGTAGTCCCCAACTTGCCGCGCCAGGTGTTCTCCCAATTTAAAGATCTTGCACTTTAAAGTTCCCCAAATTTGTTCCCCTTGATCACTACCTGATTTCCATTGGCCTCCGCCCTCCATTCTTTGCCTTGGGCTGCTGCTTCTACTCTTCCTTGTCCACAAATACTTCTTCCTCTCCTTGTCCTCATCCCCTCATCTTTGACCTCCCTTCTCAATTGTTCTCAGATCACATTACCTACCTCCTTGCCACTGTTCAATAATCCCAATAATCCTGCTCAACTCATTCCTGCCATGTGATTCCGCTTCAAAATCACCTGCCTCACTTGACTCATCAAGCTCAACAACATTGAAATCATGCTTCAACTCATCATTTGATAAAATGTGAGGTTCACATTAAGCCCATAAACCTCAAACTTCTCAAATCCTTGCACTCTCTTCACTTGCTTCAGATTTCCTTCAGATTTCAGATTTATTTCTCTTGTTCCAAACCTCTTAATTTCTTTTGTAACACTGCTAAGCTTCTCCGTGTCCTCTCAAAAATGAAACTGTTGTGGGTAAGACAACCTCTTATTCTTGTTATTCTTTACTATTTTCTATCTTGTTCCATTTATCATTTGTGGTTGTTGATCCCATTGGTCCTTGATCAAAATAGATTCTTGGACTTGTTAACTTTCAACTTATCACATAAAAATTCCCCCCTCAACTTGATTATCTGGAGACCATGATAACTCATTTGCTTGGAGAAGCCAAAATAAACGGCAACACAGTTCTCAGACAGCTAAATAAAGTCAAGAACAATGTTTCTACTGGAACCAACTCCTTGCCTCTGCTGGCTAACCAGGAGATACTAAAATGTAAATGCAACTGGCACGATACTCAAGCCTTTCACCCAAAATCAAGTGTTTTGCTCTGTATCCTCATCTCTTTACCAACTACAACAATTGTAAATTGCCTCCTAGGAACCCTTTGCAATCTCCTTCAAATCCCAAAGCCTCTGCAAATCTAGCCTACACATTTTACATCACAAATTTCCACCACATTGATTTCAGGTCTCTGCTTCTTGACTCTGGGGCCTTGAACAATATGTTCAACAACCCCACCTACTTTGACTGTATCAAAGAAAACAGTACCAAAGTTAACACCAGGAAGCCTAACACATTGGTATTGTTTAAATGGACAGGAAATGACAACATTCAAACAAAAATGGCCTTGCTTACACTCTGTCATAACCGCAGTTCTGACACTCCTTCAACTAAAAAAATCCAATCTTTTCCACCAGGTTCATCATCTCCCTGTATGGTATTAGCTTTATGTCCATGTACACCTCATCACTGTGTCATGTGATTCAGTCAACCTTCTCAGGATCTCTCCCTCTCTCCACAGCTTGGTACATCCTCCATCTCTCCTCAACCCAATTGGTATATGAGTTAGTACATATTACACTTATTATATAAATAGTGCATAATCTCCACTTTCTTTTCAGCCCATACTATCAGGACTCCAGATCAGTACATGTCAAACCTTCCTGGATAGGCCCATCACCCAATTAGTCAACTACAGCCTCCAGCCCAATCATTCAACATGTAATACTGTGGGAACTCCAACCTGCAACACCAGCCACTCATCCCTCAAGGCCTCCTTCTCAGCTCTCACATATACTGGCCTCTCCTTCCCTCCTGGACTAATTCCCCCCAAGGAATCAGTATACTACTTCTTACTGGTTAGTCCCTCTGCCAGTAGGTGTCATCTCAGCACAAGACAACCTTCACCCAGCCTGCTTAACTCGTATCACCTTGTCCCTTCCTGTTGTTACCCTTATAGGATTAAACAACCACTTATTCAACAATCTCATCCTGGAATTCTCCATTCCATCCTTACATCTTCTCATCACTTGTACTCCTCCTTTTATCTTCTTCTTTGCCATTCCAACAAATCATCCTTGAGTTCTATGAGTAGTAGTGCCTGTGCATTCAGCCCCTTGCATGCCAGGGGCAGTTGTGACATTGTACTTATTACTTCCCCTTAATTACTGCCCACTCTCTACCTCTCAAATCATCAACTTCAACAAACTCCATCCCATCCCATCTTTAAACTTGAATCATACTTCCTATGCATGTTGTGGACAAATGTTTGATTTAGCTGAACAGTGTGCAGCCTTTCACGTTTCCAAAGGAGTTCCATACAAGTTGTGGCTACTCCTGCAGAAGCTATTCATTCCTTCATCAACTTTTCATGGGCCAAATCCCTCAATTTTACTTTTCAACATCTTCAAAACTCCTTTTCAACACTCCCTCAAAAGATTTTTCAACTTTTCTTTGACCATTCCTAGGCGCCCTCTTGACACCAGTTCAAAGCAAATCCAATGCCCTTCGACGCCTTTCAAAGCCTTGGACGCGCCTTTGACTTCTCGTTGATGCCTTTGACGCGCCTTTGACTGTACTTCAACGCTTTGACTCAGCTTTGACCCGCTTCAACACTGCTTCAACACTGCTTCAACGCGCCTTTGAGGCCTTTGACGCGCCTTTGACTTCTCTTCGATGCCTTTGACCATCTTTGACCCCTTTTGAACCTTTTCTTCAAATATTTTCCTATGCTTCTTCGACGCTTTATGGACGCCTCCTTGACGCCTGTTTGAAGCAACTACAAAGCCCTCCAGTTCCCCTTTGACGCCCTATTGACGCCCTTTTGGCGCCCCCTTCCTTCATATTTTCTGGGAACTTTCTTCATTGAAAATTTGCCGTTCTTCCTCAAATCTTCTCTGGGTACTTTTTTGTGTCATTTCTCTTCTCTGGCGTATTTGGACACCATGCCAGCCCAACGTGCACAACCTTCATTCATTTCAAATCCACCTCTCACCAGAGCAGCAAGAGGCAGAGGTTCTGTCATTAAAATCTCCAATCAGGACCAGTCAACTCCTCAAGCTTGTAGACATGGAAGGACCCCTTCAAACCTTCAAATTCCAGCACTCTCCACTTCCATGTACACTTGTATCCTTCCTCCAGCTCCTCCTAGAGCTTCTCTTTCTCCTGCCCCACCTGCAGTTAGTTGTATCACTAATTGTTTAATTGGTCAATATCCCCATGCAGTCTTTGGATTAGACTCTCCATCTTATGATCCCAGCATCATTCCTATTCTGGAAGACAAGGATGAGGGAGGAAGTGAGGACTTGGACTTTGATTCAAGGATCCTAAATATTCTTAATTCACCAACTATGGAACCTCAAGAAGCAATTCCACCTCCAGCTTCCACTGCAAACCCTGGTCCTCCAACCCAAACTCAACCTCCAACATCTGCTGTGGACCCAAATATCTTAGCCCTCCTCCAGACCATGACTTCTGCTTTGGAAACAATTTCTCAACCTCCATCAACCAGTACTTCTCACTCTGGCAACTTCAAGTCTCCTTCCATGAATGCTCTGGATAAATTTGAAGGAACAATCCAGCAAACTCCAACCATTCCTCCAATCTTGTGAAATCATTTTTGAAAATGATGAAGGAAATTTTAGTGTGGACCGGAAGAAGGTACTCTTTGCAGCTTCCTACCTCTCTGGAAGTGCATATGGATGGATTCAACCCTATCTGGCTCAACTTTCCAACCAAGAGCCCTTTTTCCTCCTCAACTCATGGTCCCACTTCACAGAGAAACTTCACACCCTCTTTGGCAAAAGACTAGAATTCTTCAAGGCTGAAAAGGGACTGGTGAACTTGAAGATGAAGGACTCTGGCTATTTCTCAACCCACATCACTGAATTTTGATCACTTATGACCAAAGTCTCTGGGTGGGGTGATAGAGCCTTGTACTTCCATTTTTGACAAAGCCTTCCTTCATGCCTTCTGGACCAACTAGCAGGATACAATGGCTCTAAAGAAACTTTCCACGATCTTATGGATATAGCCTTGGACTATGATACAAGCTATCATGAAAGGGTAAAAGAAAAATCTTATTCTCTCAATAATTCTCAACCCCACAGTTCTTCTCCATCTCAATCTACCTCTAATCAGCCTTACAAGGGTAGCGGTAAGGGTAGGGAGAATGACCAGTTCCCAGAAAAGTCAACTTCAACTATGAAATTTACCAGACCCTCTTTGGACCTAGGTCCAGATGGAAAACTCAAGGCAGATGACAAGGCAAGAAGAGAGAGGGAAGGCTTATGCTTATGTTGTGGTGGTAAAAACAAGACAGAAGACTGTAGAAATAAACCTGTCAACTCATCTTCTTCTCCGAATCCGGAACCTTCCAGTGCTTCCCCAAAGCCAAACAAAGATTACTCTCCCCCTTCTCTTCCTCTTTTTTAAGGCTTATCTCTATTGTTTGTTTTATTCAGGTGCAAATAAATCTGTAATGGTAAATTCAATGGTTAAAAAGTATCTATACCTTACAGCCCTTTCCTTCTGGGCAAACATATTCATCTTTTCAAATCCCATCTCATCAAATCAGCTTCCCAAATGGTTTTACTAACTTCCATTCCTAGCTTTGAATGGGAACTCCTTCAAGTCAATTCACCATTCCCTGAATACATCACCCTGGGAATTGACTCTCTTGATCACTGGAATCCAGAGGCAAAATTGGAAGATGGGGCTGATTACCTCAAGACACCAACTAACCACTGAACTTTGCTCCAATCCTGTTGAACTCAACCTGGCTACACTGCCTACAGCTTTCCTTCCATGAACTCTGCCTTTGGTGCTACAGCCCAATGCATTTCCACTAACTTCAGAAACTTTTGCAATTCCCCATAACAACTTCCAATTTCATTTGAGTTCAACACTCTTTCCACTTGCTTGGATATTCATTGATCCGTTATTTTTCACAGGAGGAAAATATATTGGATTCATCCTTGCATAAAATACAATTGGGTACCTCTTCTGATTTTTCTCTTTGGTACTGATGAAGTCCCTGAAGAATCAGAAACCTTGTTAAAAAAAGTTACTTCTGATTACCATTCTTTCCTAGATTTTCTCTCCAAGGTTAAAGCAGATCAACATCCTTTTCACCGCGCTTACAATGATCACGTTGAACTTGAAGGTCCATTTTCTCCAGTGGGGTTTTTTTATTCACCACCTCAAAATGAAAGTTCAACCCCACAAGCCTACATAGCAGAGAATGTAGAGAAAGGTTTCATCCAGCCCCAGCACTTCAAGCACTTGAGCACCTGTCATTTTTTCTTTTCAAGAAGAAGGATAGCGGTTTACATTTATGTCTTGATTTTTGCAAACCTGACACTGTTATTAAGTAGAGCCTTCACCCAATTCCACCAATGACTTTCACTGACTGTCTTCTTAGGTTCTACCATCCTCACCAAAACTGATCTCAGGGTGCTTAACCCTTAAGCATCACAGGCCTTTGATTTCCTAACTAATCTTTCTTCTCTAAAGGTATTTCCATGTCTTCCACAGCTCTAATCAGAAGACAAGAATATTTCATGAAACTCCTTTCCTTCTTCAAAACTCACTTACAGTCTTTGGAGGTTCTTCATTCAATCCACCCTGCCTCCTGTCATGCTGGGACAATATGTTACCAGACAGGGGAACACTTACTCTGAACAGAATCCTGATGAATTTGAAACTTCTGAACTTTTTTACCTCTCTTTCAAAATTCTTGAAGCTCAAATGAGTGAATTGATCATAAATCAACAAGCTAAAAAGTTCCTCAAATATATTAGTAAAAGATTGAAGAAAGGGGATGGAATAACTAACAATTCTCCAGATTCCTACAGCTGCTCACTCCTGCTAATGATTAAAGTGGGTATAACCAACATGCTGACTAACTAGAGCTAGAAATACACCTTCAATCAAAAAAAAACTCCTTGATAAAGATCAAAACAGCCTATGGATAAGTATAAGAACTATTCTGACCTTAATAGAAACTGAATTTCAAAATGGCATCCATCCTGGGAATTCATTATGACTATCTGAAAAAAAAATCACTACTGACAGACCTTCCAAGATAGCTTTTTTGAGCATTGGTTGGGAAATTTTTCTTATTTTGGAAAAATTAGGTACTCATGCTTCAAATACAAAACCTGATCAACTAATCCATCCATCCATCCATCCATCCATCTATCCATCTATCCATCCATCCATTCATCCATGCTCAATCTCATCAACTACCTTCTGGGAACCAACATCCAACTTCACCACCACCGGATTTCCCTGCTTCATCCACCAATTAAACTCTATTCATCATCCCAAAACCAACTCATTTTATAATCCTTTCCCCAATCCAAATTCCAATCACCATCACTTCCCAATCAAAACTCAGTCCATTTATCCCCCATCAAAATAAAATCCATAAAAAACATTCCATCATCAAAAAACTCAACTCCTTCCATTCAATCACTTCCAAAATAAAATCAAAAAGAAAATATAAATAATAAATGAAATTTTTTCTTTCCTATCCTACACCTTCCAAATAGTCTTTTTCATCCTACACATCATATCAAAAAGTACTTCCAAATCAAAATATCCTTCAGTCCACCTATCTATTCCTTCTACATCCCTTATATTCCTTCTTCCTTCAAATAATCAATCCTATAATCCATCAACAGAAAATCATAATTATCTTCAATCATCCATCCCAAAAATTCCTGGAAACCTCCCAAATTCACTTCTGGATATTCATCACCATCAACACTTCAAAAAAATCTTCAATACACCAGAACCTTCCACAAGAATTCCTCTCAAATGCTTCCAACCTCTTCAACCATCTTCCAGAACCTCCTTTTTTCCTTCTCCCTTCTCTTCCACACCAACACTTTTTCACCTCCCTAACTCCCTTATACTTCTTCATTATTTCTTCTCCACTCCCTTTCCTTTATTTTATTCATCTTCTTCACCCCAGTCCAAAGAATAATCCTGCTGAGTCCTCCTCAATAACCTTCACACTTTAAATGGGTCCATCTTAAATTATCAAACTTCAAAAACTTAATTCTTCCTTTTCAACATTTGAAAGCTTTGAAGGGAACTTTGACGGGCATTTCCAGCTTCGGCATTTCTTTGATAAGCTTTGCAAGGTTCATCTCCCCTAGGTTGAACTTCAAACAAGTCCATTTTGGTTCATAGAACTTTGAAAAATTCAATTCTTCCTTTTCAAGCTTTGAAAGCTTTGATGGGAACTTTGAAGGGCATTTCAAGATTCAAAATTGCTTCAATTAGCTTTGCCAGGTTCATCTCTCCTATTTCAAACTTCAAACAAGTCCATTTTGGTTCATAGAACTTTGAAAAATAGAATTCTTCCTTTTCAAGCTTTGAAAGCTTTGATGGGAACTTCGAAGGGCATTTCAAGATTCAAAATTGCTTCAATTAGCTTTGCCAGGTTTATCTCCCCTAGTTCAAACTTCAAACAAGTCCATTTTGGTTCATAGAACATTAAAATCCAATTCTTCCCTTTCAAAATTTGAAAGCTTTGACAGAAACTTTGACAGGCATTTCCAGCTTTGACATTGCTTTGATCAGCTTTGCCAGATTCAACTCCCCTAGGTAGAATTTCAAAAATTCCATTTTGGTTTGTCCAAATTCAAACTTCTCAGAATTCAAGCCCCAAAAACTGTGCAATTCTTCACTAGCTTCAAGCTACTCAAGATTTCTTCCAAGCCTCCCAGCTTGCAATCAGAAAGTACAATGGAACTCAGCCTTCACCTCCAGCTCATACTTTTCTGGGCATCAGGAGCTGCCACTTCCCTTTACTGGGGGGTACTGTCATAACCACAGTTCTGACAGTCCTTCAACTATAAAAATCAAACCTCTTCCACCAGCTTCACCCTCTCCCTGTATGGTATAAGTGCTATGTCCATGGACACCTCACCACTGTGTCATGTGATTCAGTCCACCTTCTCAGGATTTCTCCCTCTCTCCATGGCTTGGTACATCCTCCATCTCTCCTCAACCCAATTGGTATATGAGTTAGTACATATTACACTTAGTATATAAATAGTACATACTTTCCACTTTCTGTTCAGCCCATACTCTCAGGACTCCAGATCAGTACATGTCAAATCTTCCTGGATAGGCCCATCACCCAATTATTCAACTACAGCCTCCAGCCCAATCATTCAACATGTAATACTGTGGGAACTCCAACCTGCAACACCAGCCACTCATCCCTCAAGGCCTCCTTCTCAGCTCTCACATATACTGGCCTCTCCTTCCCTCCTGGACTAATTCCCCCCAAGGAATTAGTATACTAATTCTTACTGGTTAGTCCCTCTGCCAGTAGGTGTCATCTCAGCACAAGACAACCTTCACCCAGCCTGCTTAACTCATATCACCGTGTCCCTTCCTGGTGTTACCCTTATAGGATTTAACAAACACTTATTCAACAACCTCCTCCTGGAATTCTCCATTCCATCCTTACATCTTCTCATCACTTTTACTCTTCCTCTCATCTTCTTCTTTGCAATTCCAACAAATCATCCTTGAGTTCTATGAGTAGTAGTGCCTGTGCATTCAGCCCCTTGCAAGCCAGGGGCAGTTGTGACACACTCACTTACTCACTTCTTGTTCCAGACCTTCCTGTCAACCTCATCTCTCTTGGCCAACTTGTCCAGCCAATTTGTTCACTATCTCAACTTGATTCCGAAAGCTTTGGAATTTTTTTGAAGGAAATTTAATTACTTCTGGTCTCATCCGGGACAATCTCCTCTACATTGAAGAATCAAAATCAAACTCCCTTTCCACCTGTCATGCCTTTATATCCCTATCTACAATCCATAAATGCTTTGGACACATCCATCATGATAAAGAAAAACTTCTGTCCACATCCTCCCCCAATCTCAAATGGGATCACAATCCCTGCATTTCCTATGCAAAAGGAAGAATAAACTGTTCTCCCTTCAAGGATCATATTCCCAAAATTTATGTTCCCTTTGAATTCATTCATGCCAATTTCTGCAGACCAATTAACCCTATCTCAAGTCTTTTTTTTATACCTCTTACTGATTACCAATAATTTTTCCAAGCACAAAACTTTTATTCCCATCAAACTCAAATCTGATGTACGCAAAGATATCATCAACTTGATTAAACTAGACTGAAACTGACTTTGCAGAAGGTTGAAAATCTTCCACTCTGACAATGGCTGCAAATTCATCAACTTGCGACTACACTCATTTATGAAATAAAATGGAATCCTTCACACCACCTCCAAAACCTGTACTCCCCAACACAAACCCATTGCCAAAAAATGAAATGGAAACCTACTCAAAGCCACAAGAACAAGCATGATTGACATGTCAATCCCTCTGTTTCTATGGGAAAAAGTCATGGCAAGTATCTGCACAATTATCAACTACATCCCCTCCGTTAAATCAAAGATATCTCCTTTCAAAATTTGGAACAGTAAAGAAACAAAACTGAACTCTTTCCAAAACCATGGCGCCAAAACTGTCATACTGAAAACACCTCAAAGTCCTCAAAGCTAAGAAAGAAGGGTAACAAAGGAATCTTGGTTGGTTTTGACCTAGACCTCAATTCCTCTCAAATCTAATTCCCTGACTCTGGATGCCTTTTTTGTCACAAACATTTCAAAAAATTTGAAAAAAATAAATTTGAAGACTCCCCTCCCTCTTCACTCAAATCCCCATTTGATTACATTCTCAAAACTAATCCTCTGATTGACAGACTTACCTCCTATGATCCCCAAAATCCTCAGATCCTTTCCACTGTCTCTCCCACTCCTACCGTAACTCCTCCCTCATCTCAAACCTCTACAAGTGATTCTACTCCTGAATCAAATTCAAGTATATCCAATGATGATGATGTTTCCAAAATCCTTTCTCCATGCAATAATTATGGACTCTGTGACCAATCAACCATTCAACACCCTCAGCAATATGGATTTCTAATGCAATCCTTCCCAAAATCTTACAAGAATGTACCAAAAAGTCCTGATTGAACTAACTGGCTGTTAAAATACGTATGCACTTACACGTGTGATACGTATGAGTGTAATCCAAATGGGATGCACATGTGGGCCTCTGCGGCCCATTGGACACACACACCGACCATATGTGCCTGTGTGGATGTCACGGATTTGGGGAAACTGGCCTCAAAACGCGTGAAACAGGCCTATTGGTACACGGGCCTTAACGGGCCCGGTGGGGTATATGGGCAAATACAGCCAGATGGGCTTGTATGGGCATAATTGGGCCCAAGGTTTATTTTGGACATACTTGGCCAGACAGGCTGGCCCTCCAAAGTATGTTGAACTCACTTTGCCGGCTTGGGGCTGCCGCCCGTGTTGCAGCCCATTTGGGGCTGCCACCCGTGTTTCTGCCCGCTTGGGGCTGCTGTTTTTGCTTAAGGCCCGTTTATGGGGCCCGACGGCCCGTGCATGGCTGTTGTAGGGGGCAGGGGGACTCAAAATGGAGTCCCCCTACCCCGGCTGCGGCTTTCAAGCCAGTCGCGGCTGCCACAGGGCTGGGGCCAATGGCCCAGGCTCCTCCCCCTCCCCTCGCTTGCCATTGCAAGGAGGAGGAGGAGGCTGGCTGGGTTGAACCAGCCAGCGACCGGTTGCAACAGGCAACCGGTCAGGGTGGGGGGGACCTGATCACCCCCCCACCAAATGTTGTGGCTAGGCTGGTTGTAGCGAGGCAACCGGCGGTGGGGGGGAATTGATTGCCCCCCCCACCACTGAGAGGGGCGCTCTCCCCCCCCCCCCCTTTACTAAGGGGGAGGAGCGATGGGCTGGAGGGGATTTGACCACCCCCAAGCCCACCTACCTTGACTACTCCCTGGGGGTATTAACCCCCAGGGCCCCTGGTAGGGGGATTTGACCGCCCCCTCCAGGGATTTGATCAAAAGAGGGGGGGGCGGCATGTCTGCTGGTTACACACCCCCCCATGTATGTCTGAGACTGGACCCAGGTGTGTCCTGGGTCCCACCTGGCCATTTTTATGGCCAGGGGCTGGTTGCATGAGGCAACCAGCCAGCATGTGAGGTAACAGGCCGGTTTTGACAGACAACCAGCCAGGGGTTTGAACAGCTAAGGGGCTGTTTCAGCCCCATTAAGGTAGAAACACCAGAAATGACCAGATTATGCTGATTTTAAGGGTACAGGGACTGATGCCATGTGGGCTGATTTAGCCCAAACCAAGTAACAAGGCCTGTAGAGCTTGTAGAGCTCCTTTGGAGCGGAAAATTGGCCTTTTGGCTTGTTGTATCATGGGCTCACAAGAGGCCAATATTTTGTACTTAAGGAGCTCTTCTCCCTGCTTTTTTCCATCATCCAATCATCATTCAATTGAATTCATCACTGATATCATGCAACAAATTGCCCCATTGTGAGACCCCATTAGAAATTATTGACAAAAGGTTTCCATCATTTCTTTTGCTTTAAATACTGCTCATTTGCCTAAGCTAATTGCTGGCCATAATTATAACACTGGCTGGAGTCAATGAAGGTTAAACTAGATGGCATAAAGCTTAAGAAAGTCTGGGAAGGCTTCCATACTCTACCAGGAAGAAAGAAGCCTATTTACACCATCTGGGTCTACCAATTGAAGGAAAAACAAGATGGATCAAAAACTTTATTCAAATCCATACTTTGCGTTCAGGGCTTCAAGAAATCGGACTTCTGCAACTATGGGGAGAATTAAGCTCCCACAGGCTCAATATTTACCCTTTGCACTCTTCTTATTTATTCCTATCACCACTCTCTTGAGATTCACCAGATGTATATCAAATTGGTTTTTCTCCACGCCCATCTTGAAAAAGATTTTTACATAAAAAAGATTTTTACATCAAGAACCCCAATGTTTAAAACTCCCTGTTTCCCTAACTCAACCTCAATAAATTCTTGTACAGTCCCAAACAGGCTCCAAGGAGCTGCTTTGACTCACTAAACTCATGGATCCTATAAAAAGGCTTCAGCACCTCCAGAGCTGATCTGTGTCTCTATATCAACAACTCCCTCTCCATCTTCCCATTTGTTTACGTAGAAAATGTAATTTTCATTGGAAAGTCCCTGAAATTTTAAAATTATCTTAAAGATTTTTTCTCCATCTCCCATGAAGGTCCCCTAACCAAAATTCTTGGAAATAAAGTCATAAAAACTCCTCAAGTTACAGTGCTTCTTCAGCCCAACCAAATTGAATTCACTCTGAAGGAACTAGGCCCTTCTCAAGCCAAACCAATATCTACTCCTATGAATCCCAATTTACATCTAGCTCAAGCTTCCAACAAAGAAAACAAGAAGGTCCTTGAACTCAAAATAACCTTCAAATCTTCCTTGGGCTTTCTCAACTTTATGGCCAGCAGAACACAACCCAACCTATTACACACATTATTGAATCTTTCAATTTTCCATCTCAAACTGGGTATTCAGCACCGGACAGAGGATAAGCACATTTTGTTTTAAATTAATTAAACCAACAACCTGGCCCTAAAGCTCAAGTCCACAGACTTCAACTAAAATACCAAATGCCTCACCAACTCCAACTGCAGTCACAACTTAATCACTCAAAGGCAAAGGAGCCACACTGGCTTCATCATTGTCCTGTAGGGATGTCCAGTTTCCTCAAACAGTAAAATTCAACCTTCTGTATCCCTGTCATTCACCAAGGGAAAACTGAAGGCCCTGGTCAAAGCTGCCCAGGAAAAAATCTGGCTTGAAAACCTACTTCTTAACCTAGACCCTCATCTCTCCCTTACTAATTGATTCAAAGTTGATAATAAGGCCTTCAACAATTTGATAAACTATCAATCCCATCATAGAGCCCTTAAGAACATGGATACCCAGATCAAGCGGCTCAGAGAACAAAGAAAAAAAAATAATTAATCACCAATTTAGTTCCCTCACATCAAATTCTGGCGGATCCCCTCACCAAGCCAGCAATTAAATCCTCCATCCAAAATCTCACCTTTTTTCTTCTGGTGGCTCACAACTAGACACGGCTGCATGTTGAGTTGCCATTAGTCCACAGCCTCTCTCCGGGCTTGAGTGACAATCCAGTGCCCCTGCTCTATTTCCAGAAAGCCTGACCTACATTAACTCATTGACTATCTCCTCCCTCATCTTTTATCTCCCTTCTGATTTTCAAATGCTTGTTCTTTGGTCTCACTGTTTCCCTCTCCTGCTCTTGACTCTGTCCTTATTGGAGTAATCATCCTCAAGACTCTTCTTTCCATATTTCCTTCACCTACTTATTTCCTGTCCTTTTCATTTTCTATCCATGCTTTCCATCATCTGTCTCAGATCTGCCTCTATTCAATCTGTGCTTCTCACATCCAGAATCACAGCTATCTTTTCATATTCATTTTCACTATCATTTTCACTCACCTGTCACCTTTCCTGTGAAACCTGAGGCCAAAACACCTGAGGACAGATCTCGAGTCAGAGAGAAGATTTCCTTTCTCATCCTTCTCTCTGACTTTTGAATCTTAACTTCCTCAGGTGAGTGTCTCCCCTTTTCCTTCTACTCATTGTCATTCCTCTTCCAGCTTCTTGTATTTTCTGTTTATGTTCTGTTTCATTTCATCTCTGAAATCAATCCCATACTTCTCTATGACTTTTGAATCTTAACTTCCTCAGTCTCAACAGGTTATGAGCCCAGAGCAACCAACTGCCAAATAGCTGAAACTACCGAATACAAGAAGGATCTGTCACACGTCTATCTCTAAGTGTGCTCAATAACTAACTATCATGGAGGATCTATTGTCCTCTCACCCCATGCTCAGAACAACATCAATTACTCCGCTTAACACACCAGGATCAGAGTCCAACTACCTGGACTGGGCAATGATTCTCAGAATTCACTTTTGCGCTTCCGGCGTTGCCCATCTCATTAACAATGAAAGAAACAAAAAAATCAAAATAAAATCTAGACACCTGGTCCAGAGACAACCTGGCCGTGTGCTCTGTCATATCACAATCAATCAATATTTCAAACTTCCAATACATCCAAAAACACAAAGAAAGTGCTCTTGGAATGTGGAACGCTCTGAAAGAAGCCCACCAAGAGAACTCCGAAGGTGGAAGAATGTACTGGCTGAGAAATCTTCTTCTTACCAAGCTTAACAATAAGGATATTCCTACCCATTTAGCCAAAATTGTTTCTTACAGCCAAAAACTTTCATCTCTTATTACCCCCAAGAATCCCCTTACATCCAACAACCTCCAATCAACTGCGATATTATTATCTCTTCCTGACGACTGGCTGGCGTGTTTTTCCAGCATGATGAATAAAGAATCAATACCTTCTTCCAAGATCATCACTGCTCTCAGACAAGAGCATCTTTGAAGACAAACTAGAAACAAGGAAGTCATAGCGAATTCAATTTCTGTTAGAAAACCGTACTCAAGAGAAATACAACCAAAAAAGAAACTCAAGACCTACTCACCAAGTAAAGTATACTACTGCACAAACTGCAAGATAGAGGGCCACTCGTTTTCAAGATGTCCAGAAGTCTTGGAAGCCCTAGACCAAGCAAAAATAAACAAAAAAAGGGAAAAGAAACAACCACAAAATTCAAAATCAGCAGCCGCAAATCAAGCCAAGCAGGACCAAGACACCATTTGCAACAACAACAACGACTCAGAAAATTTCTATGACTCTGAAATCATTTTAAATGCAGGATCAGCAATTGCTAACTCATCATTTGAAAACTTTGACTCTAACAAGGACTTCAACATCGACTCAGGATGCTCTATATCCATGACATCTCATTCCAACCAACTTCTAAACAAAAGGTCCTATAATACCTTAATATGGCTTGCCGACGGTTCCACAATCACCTCCAAGGAGGCTGGGAAAGTATACTTCCCATCCTTCAACCTGAAATCCCTATACGTTCCACATTTGAGCGCACCCCTTCTCTTGGTCTCCTCATTGTGCAACACTGGATTTGACATGATCTTTAGAAAGGACAGATGCGACATACAATCCAGTAACCAATTGTCACACAGCAACAACACTATCATGTCTGGATACAGAAAATGGAACTTTACTACCTACCCAACGCCACTGTGAGCCGTGAGGTCTCCTTCTCAAAAAATCTTCAACACTCTTCTGACAACAGTCTGTTTGGATATCATTGCAGACTTTCTCACTTGAACCTAAAATCCCTCAAAAAGTACCTGAAGGACCAAAAGCTGTCCCCCTCTCCTTTCAACACACTACAGGTTCAACAATGCAAGATTTGTATCAAGTCAAAAATGACCAGGACTCCTTTCCACTCTTGTCTCAGCTACGGATCAACTAAACCTGGCCAATTAATACATTCAGACGTGTGCACTTTTGACACCACCTCTTGCAAAGGATATTGTTACTTCATCACCTCCATCAACCTCTTTTTGAAGGCCATCTTTGCCTACCCAATGCGCCACAAGTCTGACTCCTTCGAATGCACAAAACGTTTCTTTTCCTTTTTTGAAAACCAATACAACACTAAAATCTCCTCCTTACAAACTGACAATGGTGGTAAATATTTAAGCAACCAAATGAAGAACTATCTGTACCAAAAGGGCATTGAACACAAACCAGGTCCACCACACTCACCCCAGCTCAATGGAGTGGCTGAGAGCTCCAAAAGAACCATCAACAACATGGTCCGCTGTGCTCTCTCTCTCTCAAATCTTCCAAAATCATTCTGGGCGGACGCCCTCCGTCAGGTTCTTTTTGCTTTCAACTCTTTCCCTTGCAAAACCCCTTCAGGCTTTTTTTCTCCCAACTTCATCCTAAAAACTCGCAACATGGATCCCTCCTATCTCCATCCTTTTGGCTGCCTTACTTGGTACAAAGTCCCCAACTCCACCCAATCAAAACTCTCTGACAAAGCAAAGCCAGCTATCCTCCTCTATTACTTGCGGCACAGAAACAGCTATCGTCTGATGGACCTTGACTCAAAAGCCATCATCAAATCGAGAGATTTACTCTTCCACAACACAACATTCCCCTATTGTTGCATGACTAAGGATGCAAGTATCAATTTGCTCCCCTCCCCCGTTCCCCTTGTTTGGCCTGGCTCTTCTGAATCTGCTTGTTCCCCCACTCCTGCCATCACGCCTTTTTCTCATCTCCCTGCTCCTGTTCCCCCTTCTGCTTCTCCTTCCTTCCTTCCGCTCCGATCTTTCCCTCCCCTCCTTCCGCTCTGGCTAACTCTCCCTTGTCTCCTGTTTCCTCAGAATGCTTTTCCTCCCCCCCTCCGGCCATTGCTATTGCTCTAAAAGCATTCAGTTGTCCAACTCTGATCTTCCTCCCCCTCCATCCATCAGTCCAACTTTTCCTCAGCCTCCCTCGCCAGTCCCTTCCATACCCTCCCCTCCTCCAAACACCACAATCCCCAATGCTATTGCTTCCTCACCAGTGACTTTGCCATCCCAAAACCCAACCTCCCCTCCCCGCTTTTCCTCTTGTGTCTGTTGACCGCCATCATGCTATGGAACTTTCTTGTGAAAGGCTTCAGTCAAAGATGACCTGGTGGCCCTGAAGACGTGGAAGCAGCTTCTTTGATTGCCACACTTGCATCGCTGGATCTCCTCCGCTCAAGAGGAGATGAATTCTCTGATTTTTATGAAGACCTGGACTCTTGTTCCCCCACCTAACGGAAGAAAGATCATCCACTCCAAATGGTTTTTCAAGGTTAAGCATTGCGCGGACAGCTCCATCATCAAATTAAAGGCTCTTCTTGTTGCCATGGGTTTTTTCCCAAATCAAAGGTCTGGATTTTTCTGAGGTCTTTTCCCCAAGACTTTGTCTTGAAACTCTCCAATTGCTCCTAAGTCTGATGGGCTCTAAAGGCTGGACGGGTTTTCAGATTGATTTCAAGACCGCCTTTCTGAACGGACATCTCGATGAACCTTTCTACATGTCCCAACCTCCTGGTTTTGAAGACGCTGCCCACCCAGACTGGGTGTGCAGGGTTTCTTGGGCAATCTATGGCCTCAAACAATCTCCTAGAAAATGGAACATTGAACTCCATTTGGCCCTGACTTCCCTAGGCCTCTTTCAATCCCCATAAAACCCCTCCCTCTTCTTCAAACTCAACGGCGGAAATCTTGTAGGCGCCCTTACTGCTCATGTTGACAATCTTGCCGTTTTTGGCACCAGCACCTTTGTTGCCAAGTTTTTCAAAGACATTGGTCAAATTTTCACCATAGGCTACAACAACAAGCTCTCCCTTTTTCTATCCCTCTCCATCTCCCGTCATCTTCCTTCCCGCACCATCTCCATCTTCCAGTCACACTAAATCAACTCCCTAGCTGATGAATTCCTCCCACCCGGCTGGAAGCCAGTCTCCTCTCCAACCACCAGCCACTTAAGAATTCTCTGTTGCAAATCACCGGACAAGGCTGCATCTCCACCACAATACAACCAACTCATTGGCTTGCTCTTGTGGGTTTCCCAATGCAGTTGCCCCAACGTCTCTTTTGCCATCAACAAACTGTCTCAATTTCTACAAGACGCTTCTCTCTCTCATTGGGAAGCTGCAATCAGGCTTCTCTCCTATCTTTGCTCCACCTGCTCCCTCAAGCTGACGTTGGGTGGCAAAAATCTAAACCTCTTGGGCTACTTGGACTCAGATTGGGCTGAAGACCACAACAATTTCCAGTCAACCTCTGGCTACACCTTTTGCAATTGTTTTGGTGCAATCTCCTGGAAATCCAAAAAATAACCTAGGGTCTTGCTCTCCAGCACCAAGGCTGAATACAAGGCCATGTTGGATGCGTGCAAGGAAGGTCTGTGGCTAAGGAACATCATGTGTGAGCTCCATCTCCGTGATGATTCCCCCGTCAATCTCTTTGTCAACAATGAGGGCGCCAAAGCTCTTTCAAAAAATCCGGAGCACCATTCCCGCACCAAGCACATCAATGCTTGGCACCATTTCATTTGCGAGTGCATTGGGCGTGGCGTATTTACAGTTCAACATGTCTCAACCAGCAATATGCTTGCTGACATGCTTACCAAACTGCTCTCTTGGGTTCTCTTACATTTGCATCAACTACGCTTTGGTCTTCTGGACTGTGCTCAGCAAGGGGGGTATTGGAGTAATCATCCTCAAGACTCTTCTTTCCATATTTCCTTCACCTTCTTATTTCCTGTCCTTTTCATTTTCTATCCATGCTTTCCATCATCTGTCTCAGATCTGCCTCTATTCAATCTGTGCTTCTCACCTCCAGAAGCGCGGCTATCTTTTCATATTCATTTTCACTATCATTTTCACTCACCTGTCACCTTTCCTGTGAAACCTGAGGCCAAAACACCTGAGGACAGATCTCAAGTCAGAGAGAAGATTTCCTTTCTCATCCTTCTCAATGCACAGCAACTGTGCACAATGAACAGCAACTGTGCACAATTCACATCATCTGTGCACAATTCACATCAGCTGTGCAATGTGCACAGCAACTGTGCACAATGCACAGCAATGCAGAGTGACTGTGCACAATGCAGAGTGACTTTGCACAATGCAGAGTGACTTTGCACAATGCAGAGTGACTTCACAATTCAGAGTGACTGTTCACAATGCCCAGTGACTGTGTGCAATGAACAGCAACTGTGCACAACACACAGCAACTGTGCAAAATGAACAGCAACTGTGCACAATGCACAGCAACTGTGCCCAATGCCCAGCAACTGTGCACAATGCCAAGCAACTGTGCACAATGCACAGCAAGTGTGCAAAATGCCCAGCAACTGTGCACAATGCCCAGCAACTGTGCACAATGCACAGCAAGTGTGCACAATTCCCAGCAACTGTGCACAATGCACAGCAACTGTGCAAAATGCACAGCAACTGTGAAAAATGCACAGCAACTGTGCAAAATGCACAGCAACTGTGCAAAATGCACAGCAACTGTGAACAATGCACAGCAGTTTTGCTGTAGGATGAAATTTATGGGACAATTTCATGATGTGATTGGAGGGGTCATTGTGGGGACAACAGGAAGTGGGAAAATAAGGATTCAAAGAACACTAGAAGAATTTAGGGAATCTAAACATGGGGAATTCCAGGAAGGCAGATTGGTGAGGAATAAATTTGATATTTCAAAAAATATTCAATCAACATTTAAATAAAATGAAAGCAGCAAGACAAGGAATTGAATGTGCACAGAATCTGACAGAGGAAAATGCTTTCATTGGTAAAAGTCAAATTACTTTAAGGGTGCACAACTAAGATAAACTGGGATTCAAGGAAGTCATGAGGAAGCTGGGAGATGCTTGAAGTAATCTATGAGAAGCTGGGGAATTTTTAGGTGGTCAGGCTGAGGCTGGGCTCAAAATATCCAATGCAAAATGGAATTAGACTGTGAAATTTTGAAAAGAATTTGATTTATTGCAGATTATATTTTTAAAAAGATCAAAATAAATTATAAGGAATTACTATGGAACAAAAAATGGAAAGCAAAAGTGGGCCCTTATATATTCAAAACATTGGAATATCAGAAAGAAGATGTGCATATGAAAAGCAAGGATCATAAGAGCACATGTGACCAAGCCAATACTCACTACACATATAAAACAGGGCTTTAATTTATTAAATTTACTAGATGATGATTTTACATTACAACTAGTCCCAAGGGGTGTGGCTGGATTCTACAGGCTTTGTTTGATGGAGTTTCTGAGGAAGCAGTGTACTTGCTAGTGCAATTGTTAAGATGTTTGCACTAGTTACTGATTCAAAGAAGCTGGAGTATCTGCAATAGAGTTGTTCATATTGGAGTATAGATTTAATTGAAGGATCATAGTGGACTATTGCAGAAACTTAAATTGAATATTACTGCGGATTATTTTAATATTTTGGAATTGGAAGTGGGAAAAGCAAGGGTAGAGGTTGGTGGATAAACAGAGGTAACTATTTTTGAAAAAAAGCACAACTATTAAACCATGGGGAAAATGGAGGCACATTCTATCATGTGCCACCCTGTGAAATGTTTCCAATTGGTTACAACTGGGTTTTAATTCTGTCCTAATTCAGGGAATCTATACAAATAAGTCCCAAATAAACAAACCAAAAATTCTGTTGAAATACTCTATAACCACTTTGAAATCAAATGTAATTAATTGTTGAAAGGAGGTTCAATTTTCTCTCCAGTTTTCATTAAAATTGCTAATATATTTTGGTGATGTATGGTCAAAAAATCAGTTTGGTATAGGTTATACCAATATTTTGAATTCTTTTCATTCTTTGAAATTCATTGTAAAATTTGAATTATTTTTTCAAAGGGCAATGTTAAATTCACAACTCAAATTATTTGTGTACACAACTCCTTTGATTTTTGTGGCACAGATACTAAATTGCATTTGAGCCGTGTAGAGCCCCACACAGCCCAAATGTGTTGGGCTGTAGGCAGCAAGGCACCAGACCGCCGTGTGGGGGCCGCACAACCACATTTAGGCCATGTGGGGCTCTACATGACTCAAATGTAGTCTTTTAGCTGTGCCACACGAATAAAAAAAATAGAAAAGTAAAATAAATTGAATAAAAATTCAAAAAAAAACAGAAATCAACCAAAAAATTCAAATATGTTGATTGTTGGGTTATAATAAATAGATTAATTACATAATTGATAAATGAATTGATTAATTTATTGATTAATGAATAAATAAATCAATAAATCAATAAATGAATGAATGAATGAATAAATAAATAAATAAATAAATAAATAAATAAACAAATAAATAAATAAATAAATAAATAAATAAATAAATAAATAAATAAATAAATAAATAAATAAATAAATAAATAAATAAATAAATAAATAAATAAATAAATAAATAAATAAGTAAATAATTAATAAATAAATAAATAAATGAATGAATGAATGAATAAATAAAGAAATAAATAAATAAATAAATGAATGAATGAATGAATGAATGAATGAATGAATAAATAAATAAATAAATAAATAAATAAATAAATAAATAAATAAATAAATAAATAAATAAATAAATAAATAAATAAATAAATAAATAAATAAATAAATAAATAAATAAATAAATAAATAAATAAATAAATAAATAAATAAATAAATAAATAAATAAATAAATAAATAAATAAATAAATAAATAAATAAATAAATAAATAAATAAATAAATAAATAAATAAATAAATAAATAAATAAATAAATAAATAAATAAATAAATAAATAAATAAATAAATAAATAAATAAATAAATAAATAAATAAATAAATAAATAAATAAATAAATAAATAAATAAATAAATAAATAAATAAATAAATAAATAAATAAATAAATAAATAAATAAATAAATAAATAAATAAATAAATAAATAAATAAATAAATAAATAAAAAAATAAAAAAATAAATAAATAAATAAATAAATCAATGAATAAATAAATAAAGAAATAAAAAAACAAAGAAATAATAAATAAATACATAGATAAAAAAATGTGTTTGGAAAGACCCCTTTGATGCGTGTATGGGCCCCCACGCGTTGATTGGGTCGTGTGGGTCCCTGCATAACTCCCACACAACCGGGAGTTGTGAATTTATCATTTCCCTTTCCCACAAACATTCAAAGTTAAATAAATAAATCAATTTTGGGATAATTTTACTACTTTTACTCTGGAATTTAAAATTTGGAAAACAACCCAAGTCAATCTTTTTCCTCATTCCATTCACAAAAAAAAATATTTTTCCCTGTTTTCAAGCATGTCCTTTGAACTCAAATGGTCACAAGGATGGGCCGGTATATGCATCAAATCTTTGATATAAACTCCAGCGTTGCGAGAGTATTTACTGAATTATTTCATTTCTGAAAAATTTGCTTATAAGCTTATCATTTCCAAAGAAAAATCATAGTGAGATTTTAATTAGCTATTTTATTCATACTACAAGAATATTCCACAACTTTCATTAAATTTTCAAGGCATTTATACCCATTTTTTGATGATAGTGAATAGAACTATCACTCTTGTTTCCAATTTTTTTTCATGGTCTGGAATTTAAAGATTGGATTTCTGAAAAAATAATTAAAGAAGTTCATTATTTAACTCAAAAATAAACAAATTTTTGTAGCTAAAATTATTAAAGAAGGAAAATTTTTTCAAATTAATTTTTTTTGTTAATCTTGTTGGCTTATTATGCAAAACAGAATCATTAGATTCATAAACCCACAACAGCAGTTGAGTAAAATAATCAGTGAGTCAGTATGATAAAACCAATATAAAACATCTTTCCAATTTTTTTCCCCTTGCAGATAATCCTGTTTGTTGATACCATTTTAGAAAATCAATTTATTAGGATATTTTGAAGGATTTTATTATGTACCTTCACTCCTGATTTCCCCGCAGCTTTCTTTTTTTGATAGATCTTCATGATGTGGTGTAATCTGGTGTTTGTTTTTTTATTTTTGAATTGACTCCACAGCATCTTCTTTGTACAAAATAAGTTTTAAAGCATCTTTTACAGGGGGTTTTCAGACTACAGTATTGCTAAATTTTTCAAATAGAATTTTTAGCCATTCAATTATTCAAACTTTCTGGAAGCTACCCTTCAAAAAAACTTGGTCAAATTTTTTCCATATGATGAATTGCCCATAATTTTTTATGAGTATGATTTGGTTGTTTTAGTATTCACCAATCAATTTCCTTTTAATGTTTCTCAATTTTTTTACAGGTAGATATAATTCAGACAAATAAATTGCAGTTTTTCTCTTGGAAATGAGGGGAAACAGATTTGAGGGATTTAAAATTTGTTGCAATTTGGTTACATCCCCTTCAAGATATAATTAAAAACCGGTGTTAATGGAGTTATCCATGTTGAAAATATGGGATTTGGTGTTTAATTTTATTTTTAAAGTATGCCCAATTGGAATTAATTCCGAAAACCGTTCAAAATTGAGACATAAATTTCCCCCCAACCTTTGCCCAAAGGTCAAATTGAAAAAAATGGTATGCATATACACAGTGTCCTTGTGCGTGGCTCCAAAAACTTCTTCCATATTGGATTTAATTTTGTTTTTCTCCAAATTAATCATACTCCAGTTCAATCATAATTATTTGGAAAGACTGTGGCAGTCATAAAATCAAAGAATTTCCCAAAAAAAATTCATATTAAAAAATCCCCTATCTGAAAGTTTTTTTTGGGATATGATATTTGAAATGAATTCAAGTTACTTTGAAAAATTAACCATTTATTGGTGTTTTATTTTTACATTTTAAAATTTGTTGTTGATCTGGTTTGGTAAATTCATTCAAAAAATGAAGTTCTGAAGATCCCCCCCTGTTTTCAGTCAGCATTAATAATAACTAATATTTTTCCCTGTCCAGCAAAAACTCCAAATAAATTAAATTTTTGGTTTTGGGATGAAATTTTAGTCAAACAGTCTTTTTGATTGGTTTGGTTCAAGCTGGTGCCCTGATATGAATATTTTGTTGTTTTAGAATCCTTGGCACACACAAAAATTGTTTCAAAGAGCGTAGTGGATGATTTTATACATTTTTTAGAGAAAAATGAAAAAACAAAATCTGGAAGAAAAAAACAAAAACACAATAGAGAAAGAATCATAAAGGCCCAGGATGAAACTCAAAGTGGATTGAGTTTAGAATCATTAAGGAAGCATTCCACTGGTTGAGAGTCAGCTTTTTTTTTTAGTTTTCTGTTGGTTGTACCTGTCAAAAATCTTAAAGCTTGGTGAAATTATTAATAAGTGAGAAAGTTAGAATCAATTTCTGAATTTTTTTGGTCAGAAAATAATTTTGACAAATGATAGTTTCCATGAAGAATTTTGAATCAAAAATTTCATTATCATCTTACTGTCTGAATCAAATAATTCCGTTGATGGCCCCATCTGGTCTTTTCAATGCTATAATTGATTAATTGGAAATTAAATAAAAAGAACAGGATAAGTTAAAAGCCAGTTAATTTCTTTTTGGAATGATAGAAGGAATTTCAGGCCCGGTTATGGGCACAACTAAGATTATCAGTTCTCATTAATATGCTTCATGTTTTATCATCTGCCTTGTAAGTAGTTTTAATTTGATTGCTATGAAATTTGAAGCTAATTTCCTCCATTTAACCTGGGATGCATGTGTATTGTATCAGAGGTAGAATGTAATTTGCTGTTGGTTGGGAAAGAGTTACATGTTTGTTATTTTGGAGATATGGTTTTCTTAACCTTCAGTTACAGCAGATTTATTGCTTTCATTAGAACCAACATTACAGGCAGGCAAATTCTAGCATGTGCCTCCTTTTTTTTCCTGGTTTAAATGGATAATTTTGAAGATGAAAATTCTTACTGATTATTTTAGTGTGAACTAGGATCAAAAGAGGTTTATATTTGCCTTGAAGAGGGATTTAACTTGAAAATTAGGTGTTACCGGCGTGGTGTTCTTTTATGGACGCAATTTGGAATGGCCTGCGCGCTGCACGCTCAGCAGTAACGTGTGGCTCAACAGTGGTGGCGCGCTCAGCAACGGGTGCAGCTTCTCCACAGCAAGCCGCGCTGCGAGCTCAGCAGCAGTCAAGATGGGCTTGGAATCCAGAGATGCGGGGTGGATTCAATTGGATTGAATGGGTTGCGCGTCTTGCAATGCGCGGATTGGATTGCGCAGATGTACCTTGGATATCTGGGATGGCACATCAGGCGGATGCGGACATGCATGGGGGGCTCCAAGTTGGGCGCAGGGCAAGGGCCGCGTCATGAGAAATAAAAATGGGGTGGACGTAATGGCAGACAGGAGATACAGATGGAATATGGGGTATGGGATATGGGATTTGGTTTATGGGATGGAAGGATAGGATTGGTGCTAGAGTTCTGCACTTAGGGGTTGTATTTCATTATTCTTGCTTGCTTCTGGTTGTACTTAGGTTAGGTTTGAGGGGGAGGTTAATTAAACCGCGCCCTCAACCTGGATGGAGGAAGCATGATCACGGAGGATCACATTGGGTTGAAAGGCACTTTAACTCTCATCTCTCTTTATTCTCTATCTCTTGGTTATAGGGCAAACAGTTGCACTCAGGGTTTACAGACGCAAGGAATCAATAACTTCCAAACTTGGCAACCATTTTAGAAGAATTCCTCTTCTGAATTCCACACCGCTGACAAAATAAATGGAATATAACTATTTTTGTCAATGATTTGAATTTTGGTCAAACAGGTTTTTGATATATATGATAGAGTTGGCTTCAGTAGGCAGATTTTTCCTTTCTTGTTTCTGTGGGGGTTACAATTCAATTAAAACAGATCTTTTAAATGGAAGGAGGTGGCAATGAAATATATTATTCAATAAATACTTTCAAATTTTAATATCATAACACCAATTCAAGAAAAAAAATAAATACCATTCTTTTAGGGAATTATTTTTTTCACACCTCAAGCCCTTATTTTTGCACAGTTTTGACATCATTACAATGTCCCAAACCATCCCCCATCTGTGCCTTTTCCTTGAATTCATGCAGTTTTTTGTATTTTTTGAAAAAAAATTAGCAAGCAGAGAGGCATCTCAAAGCTCTCTAAGAGAAATTTGAGAGTTCTTGGAAAAATCAAAGGCATTCAAAATTACTATCAAAAAACTGAAAAAAAAAATTACATCTCAAATCTTTTTACATTTGGTGAAAAATCTGATTTTTTTGGGAATTCTGAAGAGAGGAAAATTTTCAAAATATAGCACGCAATTAAAATATGATTTTTCTGGATTTTTAGTACTTCATTTTCCTGCCAGTAAATGGGATTAACATAAAAGAAAATACATTCTTTTTGAATTTTTTTTCATTATCTCTCCAACGCATATTCAAAATTTTAAGGTTGATTTATTTTAGTGGGAATTAAGAAGGAAACCATAAAATTATTTGGGGATTTTTATGATAAATTTTTAACCTAAAAAAAATTGATGCATCTACAAGAACAACAGAAAATGTCTATTTTGGGGTGTGTTTTGGAGCCATTTCTGATGCAACTTTGATTCTTTCCATGGATAATATGAGTTTATAGTTTTTAATTGCACTTCAAATAACAAAAAAAAATCTTTTTGTACTTCTTTTATTTGACATTGTTTTATCCCTCAAAGGTCTAACCTCAAATGACCAAGGAAGCACCAAATAGGTAAAGAAATAGTTAGTTATTTCTTTCTCTATTTTTTATCTCACTTTCCTTTTGTTGTTTTTGAACAGACTTTGGTTGGAAATTGGTTTTCTGAAATATAAGACTCTGAGGAAAATTAAAGGAAAGGAATACCATGAAAAGGGAAAGGGAAAAAAGAAACAGGATCTGGAGGATGAGGTGATTTTTTTGGATTTTCTTTTTCAATTTATTTTTTTCTTTGTAATTAAGCTAATATTTCATTCTGATAGGTATGAATTAATAAAAGAAGATGAATCAAAAGGAGAAGAGCTACCAGAGAAGGAAAAATTTTATGTAATTAAGACAGTTAGTAATTTATTTTTTGGGGTATCAGTCTAGTTTTTCTAGTTTTAATTTTTGGTCATATTTTCCTTTGTCAATCAAAGTTCAGGAAACATGATCAAAAATCAAGTTTTTTCCCATGATTTTAGTCCTGGGACTTTGAAGAGGGTAAAGATATATAACACAAAAATGCAGATGCAGATGCTTATAGGCCTCCAGGGAATCCAATCTTTGCTGCCATAGCTACAGCTTGTGGAACTGAAAAGGTGAATTTTTTTCTGAAATAATCTTGCTTTGTGGTTCATTTATTAACCTGTCCTTTTTTTCGTGATGATGCTCAAGGTTGAAACAATTCATTCTTTATCTTGTGATTACTTTAAAGTGTTAACTGTTTATAAATTAATTATATGTATTTTTTTTCATTTCCTCTTGAATAATACTAATGTTTCTTTCCTTAGTATACATAAAAATATTTCATTTTCCCCAATAAGGCCATACCACAAATTTCACATTTCAAGAAGTAATTTTCAATAAGAACTGTGGTTTTTGATTGGTAGTGGTTAATTTGCGCTGTAAATCTGGAAATTGGA
This sequence comes from Puccinia polysora, assembly GCA_025617555.3. NCBI lineage: Eukaryota > Fungi > Basidiomycota > Pucciniomycetes > Pucciniales > Pucciniaceae > Puccinia > Puccinia polysora. Next base: position 14,948,393 of record CM062644.1, read on the forward strand.
GTTTAATTTGTCAGGAAATGATCCAGTAAATGGAATCAAACTATCTTCAAGGATGAAAATTTCATGTATCAAGTCTGTGATGAAAATTTTGACAAAGCAAGAAAATATCTCAACCACCCTTCTGGGACTTCCCCTAAAGATTACTTGATGAAATTCCCTTGCAATGGTTTCCTGCTGGCAGATAAATACAAAAGGCAAGTGGTACTTTCATCTTATTTCAAGCCCTTAAATTATTTCTCCCACAATTTGTCTCCAACTGCCAATTCTCAAACTTCTCACATATTTTTAGTTATTTTGGAAGATTTTAAGCACATATTTTCTTTCCACTATAATTCTGAACTTTGGCCAGCTCCCCAATCAGATCCCCTTTGGAAGGCTTTTGCTAGCAAGGAGTCCAGAAAATGGGTGTATTTTATTTATAATAAATTGGAACTTGGTTTATAAAATTTTTTTCCTCATACAAAGTGTCCAAATCAAAGAATGAAATTAGTAAAAATTTAGATTTATTGAATTATTTTTTTCTTTTTTTGCAGAATTTTTCTTAATTTTTTTCTATTGACTGTTGAATCAATTTTTAAGAGACAATAATTGCATTTTTCTTTTTTTAATTATCAATTTTTTGGGAAAAATAAAACTACAAAAAATACTCAGATAATTCATTTTTTGCCCTTTTCAATGCCCACTCAATTATGGCAAGCTTAAAATATCAATTTTTTTTTGTTTTGGAAAGATAAGGAAAAGAAAAGTTTAAGATAATTTCTCAGTTTGATTTTAATCCCATTGTATGGTGGGAAAATGGAGTACTAAATATCTAGGAAACCAAATTTTAATTTCCTGTTATATTTAAATAACTTATAGCCCTTCAGATTTTCCAAAATTATCAGATAAAAAATTTTGAAAAATTTAAAACAATTTGAGACCTAATTGGGTTTTTTTCAATTTTTCAATTTTTTTTTTTTTGGAGGCCTTTAAATTGGGCAAAAATTCTCAAATATTTCTTAGGGAGTTTTTGGATGCCTCTCTGCGCGCAATTATTTTTTTTTTTTTGGAAAATCTATCAAACCCTGAAAATTTAAGGAAAACTGCTGTGGAATTCAGAAGAGGACTTCTCCTTTAATGGTTCCCAAGTTCGGAAGTCATTGACCCATTGCATCTGTAAACCCTGAGTGCAACTGGTCACCCTTCGACTGTGAGATAAAGAAATGAGAGTCAAGATCCTTCCAAAAACCTATGATGATCCAATGTCCTCCTCCCGGGTTGAGGGTGCGGTTTAATTAACCTCCCCCTCAACCCTAACCTAGGTACAACCGCAAGCAAACAAGAATAATGAAATAAAACCCCTAAGTACAGAACATTAGCCCCAACCCTTATCCTTCCTTCCTGTAATCCACATCCCATATCCCACATCCCCTACCCCATATCAATCCGTATTGCCCGCCTGCCATTAAGTCCACCCAGTTTGCCCTTCTCATGACGCGGCCCTTGCGCCACGCCCAACTTGGAGCCACCCCGCATGTCCGCATCTGCCCAATGCGCCATTCCAGATATCCAAGGTATATCCGCGCATCTTGCAACGCGCAATCTGCGTGCAATCCGTCCAATCCAATCCATACCACCCCGCGTCTCCGGATTCCAAGCCCAATCCAACTGCTTCTGAGCCCGCAGCGCAGCTTGCTGCAGCAAAGCTGCACCCATTGCTGAGCGCGCCACCACTGCTGAGCTTCCGCCACTGCTGAGCCCACCGCTACTGCTGAGCGCGCAGTGCGCAGCACATTTCAACTTGTGTCCATAAAAGACCACCACATCCCCCAACTTGATTTCTGTCCCCAAAGATCCACAACTATCTCACCTACCCCCATCTTCCCTAGCTTCCCGCCCTACCCTTTGCACCACTTCATCACTCTGAAGAAAACAAAGCCTCCACCCCATCCACCCTTCCTTCATCAAAAAATGTCCTTCATGTATTTCAGCCAGAACGGCCTTTCATGTTGTATCCTTCCAGGCCGGCGCGCCTGTGTTCCCTGCCAAGCCGGACACCGCCGCTGCTCCCTATCAGATGGCATTTCTGGCACTTTTCCTCAAGGTTTCCCGCGCAAGAGGACCCGGAGAAACTCTTTTGTTGTTTCAAGTGACAATGAGATTTCAACCAACAAGTGGACCCCCCTGGCTCACCTCACAACCAACCGCAACGCGCCACCCAAAACCCTCTGTTGCGCAAGAGCCATGACTTGGGCTCACTCTTCTGTTGGGCTGGACCTCCAAGGTTCCAGGACTTTCCGGGCCTTGTGGCCTTTTGGAACGCCGCCCATGAGTGGGCCGCATGGGTACAAATGAACGTACCAGCAACAGACCCAAGTATTTTTAGCCGTCTTGCTGGGCCTCCCCCACCACCACCAAGACCTGCTCCTCCTCTTCCACCACCCATCCCCCCACTCCTCCAAGACCAGCTCCTCCAACCCAAACTCCTCCACCGCCGTCTCCATCACCAAAGCCTAGGTTGTTGCCGGACACACATCAAAAATGCGCGTGTGGGCCTTTTGGATGTGTCTACATGCGCCCAAGGGGCCTTCTCAAACAGGCGCAACACCCAGGAGGCTGTATGCCCCCCATACATGGAATATTTGATCCATGTACCCCCATAGAAAGCGGACTTGAGCCCTTTCCAGGTATTGTATGGCTCCGTACGCCCCCCCTGGGGGTTGTGCCCAACTTTTTGGCTTCCCTGGACCACATTGGGGTTTCAAAAACCCAGATCTGGAATCAACGCATACTATGTGGGACTGTTGGACCACATCTAGTGATCATAAAGTGACACCAAAGTGAAATTAAAGTGAAATTAAAGTGAAATTAAAGTTAAATTAAAGTGAAATTAAAGTGAAATTAAAATGAAACTATAGGAAACTTCAAATAAAAATCCCACCAAATTAATATTTCTTACCTTGAAAGTGAGAAAACTGTTGTTCAATTGAAATTTTGATTGAAAACCAAACTAGCATTGCATTTTTTTTTTTTGCAATATGGGAACAGTGGTAAGCCCTCCTTTTAACATTGCAGTATTGAAGGACTACATTAGTGCAATGAACAAAGCTGCAGAAAAAAAGGATGCCTCTAATGAATCATTGGAAGCCCCAATTGCATCCTCATCAAGGCTGAAAATTGAGGAACAAAATGTTTCAAAAGTGGACATGAACTCTGATGGTGAGTAACATTTTATGTTACTGGTCCTTGCCTTATTTAATTTTATTGAAACTGGAAACTGATGGAGTGCATGCCATCAATATAAAAATGTAACTATGACAGAAGCACATCACCCACCTCAAGTGAGAGCTTTTCCTACCAGGGAATAGGCACAAATGTATTGTCAAACATGGGAAATGAATCATGGTTACGCTTTACAAGTTTTCAACTCAAAGCATGACCAATATTTGGATTTAGCCTGTGATAGACATGGTTTGTACTCTGGGAAATTTCTCACCAAATGTTCAAGGCAAACACACACATGGAACGTTGGGTGCAAGTTTTTAATCTGTGAAAGTTGCACAAAGTGTGAACCCTTGTGGCAAATCTCCTACCAGAATGGCCAAAATAACCATGAACCATCCCCAAACCCCTCAGTGCATCCTCACCTGAGGAGAATCTCTGGGGTAGCCTTAGACCATCTAAAAGAAGGCTTGAATTATGGGATAAATACAATTAAACTCAAAAGAAAATTGAGAAAGATTGATGGTGGCAAATATGTTGATGACCAAAAAATCTATAACACTAAGAGTAAGGTAGCGCTAGTAGAACTAAAGGGGAAAAGTGTTATGGAGGTCCTCTTTGAACAACTTGGTAATTGAGGTTGGGTTCATCAAGCAAAATTCAGTGGAGAGGGTCACTTGGTGGCCCTATTCTTGGCTCACCCTGAGTCATTAAAGCTTTGCAAGAAATTCCATCATAGAGCTAAGATGGATTGTATGTATAAGACAAATAAGTACAACATCCCCCTATTGCACATTATAGGAATTAATTCCAACCTTGAAAATTTCACAAAAGCTCTTGTTTTCATAAAAAGAGAAATGTTTGAGCTCTAAAGTTGGTCTGTAAACGCGCTTAAGTAGTTGGCTTATGATCCTGAGAGACTTACCAAATTCTTTGTGAAGGACCATGAAAAAGCTTTTATCCATGCTCTAGAACAAATATTCCCCAATTCAACAAGACAGTGCTGTCAATGGCACTTGTCTAAAAACATACAAGCAAACTGCAAAGTGCGCTTCAATAATGATTTTGAAGGATGGCAAACCTTTATGTCTCTTTGGGCCAATTATGGGGCCTCAAAAACCAAGGAGGAGGCAGAGGTTAATCATGTGGCACTTAGAGTAAGTGCCAAATCACAGCCTCTACTGTTAATCTTCCTAGTTTTGGGTTGCTTACATTATGACTTGCTTAAAGTGGTTTTTGGCAGACAGTGAGGATTTACTCAAGTATATGGATCATAATATCTTCTGTATCAAAGTGACATTGGTAACGGCTTGGACTTGCAAAAACACAGACTTTGAAAATAAAACAATGTCTTGGATTGAAGGGGCCCATGCTGCTCTCAAACAATTCCTTGTAAAATTGTCAGGAAAGATGTTGGATGTTTGGAGAAACCTAGATGGAACATTTTCCAATCAAATTAAATCAGTTCAGGCTGCGCTCAACAACTCTTGAATAAAGATTGGGATATTTCTTCCTACTGAACTGTTACCATTGCAATACAAGGTGTCTTTACAAGCAATCAAAATTTTAGGGGAACAAATGGAGAAGTTAAAGCAGAACAATGATGGGGAAGTGTGAACCAATCCATACTCAATGACTATGGGTTTGCCCTGTCCCCACCAAATGGGTGACCTACTAGTTTCAAGAGGGTCTGTTGTGCCTGAAGATATTCATCCTCAGTGGAGGTTGGATTATTACCCTTGCAGTTCTAGTTCTGTAAAATGGTTAAAGTTGGATTGTTCAAATCACATTGTGATTAATGCTTTTTGAATGATGATTCCTACTTGAATAATATTTTATCCTTTGAATTTCTAAAGGTTGATGTTGATGAACTTCTCAAAAATTCTCACTAACATGAGAAGCGCAAAGCAATGATCTTGAATCATCCTGATCAAGATTATTGAGGGCTGTTTCAGCACTTGATGAAGGATATGGCCAATTATCAATCAAAGCCAAGACTTGAACCTAAAGTCTTGCAATCACTCAGAGGATGTCCAAAATTGAAAGATACCCAGAAAGATCCTTCTCAATTTGAACATGTTGAAAAGGAAAAATAGAAGTAGAAGGGAACCAAAGAAGAAAAGATGAATGATTTAAAGTCTTTTCTTTTTTGAAAGGTTCATTTTTTTGGTTTAATGAACTGATTTTTAATTTTTTATATTCCAAGTCAGGCTTTTCATCTGACTTTCAAAGCTCATTTGAAGAAATTGAGACTTCATCAGGTTTGGTGCTGTTGGAATCTGATTCCTTTTCAAAGGATGAAGAAGAAGAAATTTATGAGTCAAACAGAAGCTCATCTTTTGCAAGTGTTGAATGCTTTAATGAGTTTAGAATTTTGTTTGAATAATTTTTGATTTTAGGAATTAAATTACCTAAATAAAATACCTGAGAACTTACGTAAGTTCTTGGGTGAGGTTTGGGATCCAGTTGGTGATGGAAATTGTGTTTTTAGAGTGATTGCTAAATCACTTGAGTAAGATGTGGATGGATGGTTTAAAGTTTGGAAAGAAATTCTTGAAACATTGAGGAAAAAGAAGGGGTGCTATTCTAAGATCCTTGGCAGCAGTAAACATTTTGAAAAGATAGAACAAAGACTTGATTTCATTGACATCAATGAAAATATTCCCTCTTTGAAATGGCTTTCAAAGCTTGACATGGGTCAAATAATAGCTGATAATTATGGAAGACCAAAATTTTCATTTCATTGGAATCATTTTGTTCTTTTACTCCCATTAAAATTGGTTTCAAAGAACAATCAGATCCTATGTTCATTTGCTTTTTTCACAATAAACATTGGGTCCAGCTTGTACTTAAGGTAGATATCCTGCCCATAGTTTCCAAACCACATTCAATGATTTCTCAAAAAGAAGCTTCTTGGGTTGATCACCTCAAAGATCAACTTGAGTTGTATTCTAAATTATAGCTTAATTTCATCATTTGGGTTGGTTCTAACATGCTGATATTGTAATTTTATTAATAAAAAGGGTTATCACATTTTGAACATCATTATGTTGAGTGTTTTGAGTTAAAATCATTATTATGAGTGTTTTGAATGAGATTTTAATTGTAAGTTGGTTCAACTTGTGTTGGGCTGATCCCATCACAAGCTTCACTTGTGTTAAGCTTGTGATGGCATCAGCTTAACACAAGTTGACCTTGGTTTTTTTGGTGTTTTCACTTTAGGGCTTGTCAGAAGACTCAAAATTTTTTTGGCACTTTTACTTTAGGGCTGTTCAAAAGATTTCTTGCTTTTTGTGGCCCTTTTACTTTAGTGCTAGTTGAGTTGAACTTGAATGTTTTACTTGAATCTGAAGACAACTGGTTGGTTGTCTTCAGTGTTTATTGTTTTAAATTCATTTCAATTTATTTCATTTTACTTATTTTTATTTTATTGCTTATTTTTTTATTTTTTTTTTCAACCAAAAAATCAACTTTTTTTGATCTTTTGGTTGATTTCTTTTTTTTTTGTATTTTCATTTAGTTTGTTTTGGTTTGTTTTATACCCTTTATTTATTTTTATTTTTATTTTTTTCCCACCAGACTTGTAGCCCTGTGGCATGGCTACACGACTACATTTAAGGCGTGTAGAGCCCCACATGGCTCAAATGTGGTTGGTCTGGCCATGTGTCATTGCAAAACAACTACATTTGAGCTTTGTGGGGCTCTACACGGCTGAAATGTAGCCATGCGGCCACCACACAGCAGCCTGGTGCCTTGTGGAGTACAGCCAGACCACACTGAAAACATGTGGGGTCTGCATGACTCAGATGTAGCCCTGTATCCATGCCACACAGCTCAAATGAGCCGTTTACATGGCTTATTTGAGCTGTGAATTGAACATCACCCTAAGTAAAAATAAATAAAACCAAAAAAAAACTGGAGACAACTTAAACACAAAAGATAAAATAGAAAATGAAAGAGTTTATGGAGCAGCCCTAAATTAAAAGTGCCAAAAAATGCAAGTTCAAATTGACTAGCCCTAAATTGAAAGTCCCAAAAAATACAAGTTCAACTTGACAAGCCCTAAATTAAAAACACCAAAAAACAGAAAAGTAACTTGACCAGCCCTAAAGTAAAAACACCAAAATAAAAAATAATAAAGGTTAAACTTTTTTTAAGCTGATCCCTTCACAAGAAGTAAAAATTCTCCTTATGATGGGATGAGCCCAACACAACTTGAACTGACTTACCCATAAAATCTCATTCAAAACACCCATCATAATGATGTTAACTCAAAACACTCAACACAATGATGTTCAAAATGTGATAACCCTTTATATTAATAGAATTACAAGATCAGCATCATAACCCAAACCCAAATGATGAAATTGAAATGATTTCTATAAATTAGAATACAACTCAATTTGATCTTTGAGGTGATCAACCCAACAAGCTGCTTTTTTAAAAATCATTGAACGTGGCTTGGAAACTATGGGTGGGATTGGAATAACATCTCCCTAAATAGAAGCTGGACCCAATGGTTATTATTAACATATGAAATTAAGGTTGGTTCTGATCCTTCTTTTACCCCCATTTTCATAGGAATAGAAGTACAACATGAATTCAATTGAATGAAACATATTGGTCTTCCAATATATCTGCTATTATTTGACCAATATCTAAATTTGAAAGCCATTTTGAAGATGGAATCTTTTCATTTATTTCATTAACATCATATCTTTATTCTATATTTTCAACTTCTTTACTGGCACCAAGTATCTTAGAATGGCATGTCTTATTTTTCCTCAATTTTTCAAGCATTTATTTCTGTACTTGAAACCATCAATGCTCATCATACTCAATTGATTTAGAAATGACTCTAAAACCAAAATTTTCATCACCAACTGGATCTCAAACCTCCCCCAAGAGCTTATTTAATTTCTCAGGTATTTCATTGAGGTAATTCACTTACTAAAATAAAAAATCAGATTCCCAAAATTCCAATCTCAGTTAAAGAAACAACACTCACCAAAGATGGGCTTCTTTTTGACTTCTCCATTTATTCTTCTTCATCCTTCAAAAAGGAATCTGATTACAACAGGAGGGACTTTAATTAACTGTCAGTCTCTTCCACTGAACTATGAAATTCAGATGAAGAGCCATTTTCACTTCAGAAATCATTTTACCATCAGTTTATTAAACCCAAAAAACAAACATTTCACAAAATAAAAGACTGAAAATATTTTGTATTTTCTTATTTGGTGCCCTTCTAATACTCTTTTCCCCCTTAAATTTTTTCTCAACATGTTCAAATTGCAAATGACCTCTCTGGGTATCTGTCTATTTTGGCCAACCTCTACTTGATTGCAAGACTTTTGGTCCAAGTATTGGCTTTGAATGATACTTTTTGGTCTTCTGAATCAAGTACTTCAACAGCTGCTGATCATCTTTTTCAGGTTGTACCAAGATCATTTCATTGAGCTTCTCATTTAACTGAGAAATTTTGAGCATTTCATCAACATTGAACTTTAGAAATTCAAAATTATCAAAAATTAGTAAATTAGGAATCATCCATCACAAATAATTAATCAAAAAGCATTAATCAAAAAGAATTAATCCCATTCAAACAACTTACAGAACTAGAACTGCAATTTTCATAATCCAACCTCCCCCAAGGATGAAAACCCTCAGGCACAACAGATCCTCTTGAGGCTAGTAGGTCACCTATCTGTTTGGAATAGGGAAAACCCATAGTCATTGAGTATTACTTGGTGCAAACTTCCCCATCATGGTTCCACTTTAAACTCTCTAATTTTTTGACAACAGGTTTAATTTCCTCTAAAGACAACTTGTATCTAAATGGTAACATTTCAGTGGGAAGAACTATTCCTATCTTTTTTAAAGATTTGTAAAGGGAGGCCTGAAATGATTTCATTTCATTGGAAACTTTTCCCTCTAGGTTTCTTGAAACATCCAACATTTTTACCAAAAAAATTGAAAATAATTGTTTGAGAGTAGCATGGGCCCCTTCAAACCAAGACATGGTTTAATTTTTCAAAGTCAGGTTTTTTGAAAATCCAAGCCATTGAAAAAATCTCTTTGATATGGAAGCTTTTATGATCCATATTCTCAAGCACATCATCACGGTCTGCAAAGAAAAAATTTTTACAAGTCATAATTTAAGCAACCAAAAACTAGTAAGATTAACATCAGAGGCAGTGATTTGGAAATTAATCTAAGTTCTGCATCATTGACCTCTGCCTCCCCCTTAGTTTTCAAGGTCCCATAATTAGCCCACAGAGACATAAATCTTTTCCACCCCTCAAAATTTTTATTGAGGCAAACTTTACAGCTTTCTTTTATGTTTTTAGACAAGTGCAACTGACAAAACTATCTTTTTGACTCAGTCGAAGTATGTTCTATAGCACAAATGAGAGGTTTTTCATGTTCCATCACAAATACTTTGGGAAGTCTTCCAGGATCATAAGACAGCTCTTTTAGTGCATTTACAGACCAAATGTAGAACTAAAAAGTTTCTTTTGTTTTGAAAACAAGAGCTTTTGTGGAAGTTCTTTTTTTTAGCTGTAATTCCTTCAACATGCAATATGTGGATGTTGTATATTTTTGTTTCATAAGTAAAATCCAACATAGAAATATTATGGAATTGTTTTCAAAGCTTTAATGACTTAGGGTGGGTCAATAATAGGGTCTCCAAGTGACCTCTCCAATGAATTTTGCTTGATGAACTTAACCAGAATTACCAATTTTTTCAAAGAGGACCTCCATAACACTTTATCCCTTTAGTTCTGCAAGCGCTACCTTACGCTTAGTGTTATAAATTTTTCAGTCATCAACATATTTTCTGCAATCAATCTTGCTCAACTTTCTTTTCAGTTGAATATTATTAAGACCATCATTCATGCCTTCTTTTAAATTCACTAAGGAAGAGATTCTCCTGAGGTTAGAGTGCACTGAGGGTTGTGGAGATGGTTGATGGTTATTTTGATCATGTCTGTAGGAGATTCTCCACAAGGGGTCTGCCTTGGTTTGACTTGCACAGATTAAAAACTTGCAACCAACCTTCCTTGTGTGAGTTCTACTTGAGGGTTTGGTGAGCAATTACCCAGCGTAAGAACCATGTCTATCACAGGCTAAATCCACATATTTACCACGCTTTGATCTGAAAAAAGTCAAAGCGTTACCATGCTTCATTGCCCATGTTTGAAAATAGCTTTGCACCTCTTCCCTAGTAGGAGAAGATCTCACAGGAGGTGGTTCAAGTGGATCTGGCACCAATTAAATGGTTATATTTATGGCATGAACTCCATAATTTTCAATCAAATTAAATAAGGCAAAGACTGTCAAAGTGTCTAATCCTCCTCCTACTGGCTAACGGCACGCGAACACTTGCGGCGCAGCTGTAGTGACTTCTGCAGCGACCTCGCGCTTACCCGTTCTCACTCAAGACTTTACTTCAAGGTCCCCGGGAGGCTTTTCTAACTTGTCTCCATGATCATCGACCTTGTCTCCTTCATCATCATTCCGTTCTTTTCTTATTTTTCCTGATTCCTTTCTTTTCTTATCTTGTTCCAATTTCTTCATACAATCTTCTCTCCCAATGTCTGCCTCTCCTCTGCCAATTGCTCAACTGCTCAATCACCATCCTCAACCCGCCTCAACATGAACCACCTTCCTCAAATCTCAACTTTGTCTGTCTGGTATGATTTCAATCCTTTCCATTTTTGTCCTCAACTTCTTTTATATTCTTCTTTCCCACTCACCTTTTGTCTCTATTTTTATGCTGCTGCCTGCCAGAATTTGCTGGTCCCTCAATGCAATAATTTCTATCAATTCAAATCAATCACTTTACACGGTTAAAAGCCAAAACGCTTGACTATCTAACCTTTCTGCTTCATGGAGGGACCTAGCACCATGGACAGCTTTCGACAAATCATGCTCAAGGCCGCACTCGAAGCTGTTCCTAATCTTACAGACAAAAATTATTCAATTTGGAAAGACAAGATCACAATCCTACTTGAACTCAAAGGAACAAAACAAATTCTCGAAGACAATACCAAATCTCTCAGCCCCACGGATGATCTTGAAACTTGGGTCATCATTTTATCCAAGATAGATACCGTCACTCATAATAATGTTGTCAATTCCAATAATATCAACTCCGCCAAAGTTTTATGGAAAACTATTAAAGAAAGATTTGCCTCATCTCAAACCACCAATCAAGCTCGAGTCTTTAACGACTTCTTATATCATCCCTTCAAACCTGATGCGATCTCTTCCTTTATTACCGAAATCAAAATTTCCCTCAAGAAAATGCTTGACGTCGGTATCGAACTTCCTTCGGATATCCTGGCCTATCTTGTTCTTTTCAAATTCCCACTCTCCCTTCAGTCCTTACGGCAGCAAATTATGCACTCCAATAAAGAGGTAACGGTTGACCTGGTTCTCAATCACTTAACGCAACTCAATAATAAAACAAAATCAAAACTCACCAAGGCCTCCGTTAGAGAAACTGCTCTCGTGACCAACAATTCCAAACCTCCTGTCGCCAAACCCCAACAATGCCAGCAAGGTTATCACAATCCTAATGCAACTGACCACCCCAAGGAACAATGCTGGCATAAACACGAGCATCTTGCTCCGGATTGGTGGAAAGAAGCTCAGGCAAAATGGAGAGCTCAAAAGAAACCCAAGAACAACAAAGTCGCTCATTATCATGCTCTTTTGACTACGTGGATCAACAAAGTAAACGCCGACCATCGCATCATCCTTGACTCGGGAGCTTCCTGCCATATGTTTAATTTGACTCAGTACTTCTCCTCATTACAAGACTGCGACGGTGGACACATAAGTACAGGAAAAGACGGAGAGAATCTTCCTATTAAAGGAAAAGGCAAAGTGGTTCTCGCCTGGAGAAATTCTCTCATTTGACTCACTGACTGTCTCTATGTTCCGGATCTTGTAATCAACTTGATCAGTCCCAGAATCTTAATTTCTGAAAAACATTGCACTCTCACTGCTAGCGGAAATTCCTTCAAGGTCCTGCATAATGGAACGACTGCTTTTGAAGGATTCATAAGAGATAATCTTTTTGCTCTTAATCTTCCTCACTCCATTGGCAATAACTGCAAAATCAGCTATCTGACTCGAAAAACTTTCGATCATGATAAGTTACTTTACCTTCACCAATCTCTCGGTCATGCCAGTCCACACCAACTCAAACTCGTTAAACCAGAAATACCTCACTCTCTTATCAAAGAATTCCAATGTGCCAACTGCGTATTTTCAAAAATTTCCAAAACCCCGTTCAACACCAAAGCAACCCTCGCGTCAAAACCCTTCAAAAGGCTTCACATTGATCTGATGGGTCCAATTAATCCGGAATCCCGTAATGGGATGAGGTACATTATGACCATCGTTGATAACCATTCTGGCTATCTGTCCGCCATCCCACTCCATTCCAAATCTGACGCTTGCCCTCAAATTTTATTCATTCTTAGATTTGAGAAGCAAAAACAAGGATGCTTCCCTGCCACGGTTTGTAACAATGGTGGAGGAGAATTCATCTCGCAAGAACTCAAGTCCTTCCTTCAAGAAAACTCGATCCAACACATTGTATCCAAACCATACCACCACGAACATAACAGAAAAGTGGAACGCGCCAACCGTACTATTGCCGAATCCATTCAAACTGTCCTTTGATCATCAAATTTACCTCTTAATCTCTGGGCAGAAGTGTCCAAAGCCTCAACTCTCATGCTGAATCAGATTCCCAAACAATCCAACAAAAAGTCTCCCTACAAAATCTTCACTAATAAATCACTACCCGTGGATTATTTCCATCCGCTTGGTTCCAGGGTGGTCTATCTAAACTTGAAAATTCCTCGCGGAGACAAGTTCATTAATCAAGGATTAGAAGGCACGTTAGTAGGATTCAACCCCGATCTCCTATCTTATTGTATTCTCAAACCAGATAATACCATTATTTTGTCAAAACACATCAAAATAATCAAATCCAGTCCCCGCCTCCAAACCTCTGAAAACTCTCCTGCCGTCATTCCTTCGATTGACATAGATCTTTCTTTTATCCCGCATGACTGTCCGCATTCCAACTCTCCAGTCACCTCCACTTCCACCTTACCCAATAATCCCTCCTTGTCTTCGACCGAGGCTACGGAGCCTGCAGATGACGAGTCATCTCACTCATCCCAGGAGATTGCTGATGAACTGGCTCCCTCTCAAATACTGCGCAACCAATCAACTCTTCATCCTCCCAACCGTTACGGATTTCACCATTATTTTGTTCCTAAATCTTACAAGCAAGCTAAGAATTGTAAAGACTCTGAAAACTGGGATCTCTCGATGGACGCGGAATTATCCGGCATTGAAGAGATGGATGTCTGGGAAGACTACAATGGTCCTGAACCCTCAAATCCTCTCAATACCACATGGGTCCACCGCCTGAAAGACAACTGTCATGTGGACCCTTTGATCTACAAAAGCCGACTTTGCATGCAGGGGTTTGACCAGATATACGGCCTGGACTACCAAGACACATTCTCACCAACCGGCAAAGCGGCATCTCTTAGAATAGCTCTACTTTACGGTCTCTACCACTCTCTTCCTATCACTCAGTTCGACGTAAAGAGTGCATTTCTTCACGCGCCACTCAAGGAACTCGTTGTAATTAAAACTCCAAAAGGATCAAAACGAAAATCAAAATACCTCAAACTTAAGAAATTGTTGTACAGGCTTAAACAAGCTCCTCTCAACTGGTTCAACACCCTCACCTCCTGGTTTTCAGACCAAGGTTTCCACCAATCATCATCTGATCCCTGTCTCTATCTAAATTCCCAAAGGCAATCCATGATTTTCTTCCACGTCGACGACCTAATTTTGGTCGGTCTTGGAAACAAGTTTAAAGAAAACTTTTTACAGCGCTTTCCTAACTCAACTGCCCATGATCCAAACACAATTCTTGGTATGAAATACTCCAGAACCGAAAACGAAATATTTCTCTCTCAACCAAATCACATCAAACATGGGCTTGAAGAACTCAAACTTTTGGACTGTCATCCATCCTCCATTCCATTAACGGCTAACTTCAATTTACGACTGGCCACAGAAGACAAACATGAAGAGTTCAAAGCTTTAGGAATCAACTACAGGTCAGCTGTGTTCCTGATGAACTACATTGCTTGCTTAACTCAACCCGACATCAGTTACGCTGTCTCCAGCTTAGCCCGGTTCTGCGAACGTCCCGGGATCAATCACTGGCGCAAAGTTAAGCGCTGTTGGAAGTATCTCAAGGCAACGAAAGGACTCTTGTTAGTATTGAAAGTAAAACATCAGGACACCCAACTACAATGCTTTAGCGACGCCACGTGGAACAACGATCTCGAAACGAGACATTTGCAATCCGGCCACATAACCCTCCTATTTGGATCACCCATTGCTTGGAGCAGCTACCGCCAGAGAAACGTAACACACTCAACCACTGAGGCCGAACTCAATCCGCTAGTTGACTCCTTTTTGGAGGCTATCTGGATGAGGGGTTTAGTTTCAGAAATGTGGGAAAAACCGACGCAACCAAGCTTGCACCACATTGACAACAAAGGATTGGACGACAAATTGAAGAAATTTGGCTGCAATTCCAAAACCCGCCATATTGACATAAAAACTAAGGCCATCAGAGAGGAATTACAAGCGAACAATCTCAAAATCAAACTAATCCCTTCGGACAAGATGATTGCTGGCGGGCTGACAAAAGCCCTTCCGCGCATTCCTCTATCAAAGCTAATTCAAGTCATCAATCCTCTTTTTCACTACCTCAAAATCCTACCAGCCACGAGGGGTGTCAAAGTGTCAAATCCTCCTCCTACTGGCTAACGGCACGCGCACACTCGCGGCGCAGCTGTAGTGACTTCTGCAGCGACCTCGCGCTTACCCGTTCTCACTCAAGACTTTACTTCAAGGTCCCCGGGAGGCTTTTCTAACTTGTCTCCATGATCATCGACCTTGTCTCCTTCATCATCATTCCGTTCCTTTCTTATTTTTCCTGATTCCTTTCTTTTCTTATATTGTTCCAATTTCTTCATACAATCTTCTCTCCCAATGTCTGCCTCTCCTCTGCCAATTGCTCAACTGCTCAATCACCATCCTCAACCCGCCTCAACATGAACCACCTTCCTCAAATCTCAACTTTGTCTGTCTGGTATGATTTCAATCCTTTCCATTTTCGTCCTCAACTTCTTTTATATTCTTCTTTCCCACTCACCTTTTGTCTCTATTTGTATGCTGCTGCCTGCCAGAATTTGCTGGTCCCTCAATGCAATAATTTCTATCAATTCAAATCAATCACTTTACAAAGACCAGAGTAAAATAAACTTTTACTCACCACCAGAGGTCATGTCCATTTTTGAAACATTTTTTTCCTCAATTGTAACCCTAGATGAGGATGCAATTGGAGCTTCCAATGTTTCATTGCCTGGATCCTACTTTTCCGCAGCATTTTTAATGGCACTATCAATGTAGTCCTTCAATGCAGCCATGTCAAAAAAAGGTGGGATTGCCACTGTTCTTATAATGCCCAAAAATGGAATGGTACTTCAGTATTCAATCCAACTTTCAATTGAACAACTACAAAGTTTGCTCACTTTTGAGTTGAGAAGATTAATTTTTTGTGGGATGTTATAATTGCAGTTTCACTTTAGTTTCAATGAGTTGGTTTGCAGGTTTACTTTGGGATTGCTAGGTGTGGTCCAATAGTCCCACATAGTATGTGTCAATCCCAAATTTGGGTTGATGGAACCCACATGTGGTCCAGGGGGTCCCAAAACATCTTTCCCGACCTCCAGGGGGTTTTAAACCCCCAAAAAAGCGTCAAAATGGCCCTGTAAGGGGGTAAACGCCCCAAAAATGCCATTTAAGGGGGGTATACAACCCCCCAGGTGTTGCGCGTGTTTGAAACAACACTTTGGATGCCTGTAGACGGGTATATGGGCCCCCACGGGTCCATTGGGCCATGTAGGGTCATACAAAACTCCCACACTACTGGGAGCTGTGAATTTATCATCAACCTTTTATTTATTTTTTGTATTTTAACTGGCTGTCTCAAACAGAAGCTCCTTTGCAGCAGTTCTGGGAAACATCTTCCAGGTGCTCACACAATTCCCCATAACCATCATCAAAACCAGGGAGGCAAAGTAAAATTAACAGATCTCCATTGAATCCAAAAACTCCAAACAGATGAAGGCCAGAAGTTATATCTTCAAATAATAAAGGCTCTTCAACCATCAAATCTTTGCTGAAATTGAATTCAAAGCTCCTTCTGAACTAATTCAAGGCCACTGTTGAACAGCCAAAGCCACTTTTGAACAACTCCAAAGCTACCACTGAATATTTGCCTAATTGGTACTCCTTGATCAAGTCTTCAGGCTTTTTTCCTGTAATAATTTGTTGCAAAGACAAACAAAAGAACCAGCTAATAATTTTCTGCTAATTATTTCTTACTTACTACTGACTATCAATTCTTAAATGAGGGTGTGCAAGAATTGCAGTTTTCAGCAAAATACTCCAATTTCAAACACAGCATTAAAAATCAAAAAACTACACTTATTTCACATCAGATTTGTCAGAGTTACCTGGAAATATGTGGGTTTTCTCCAATATAACATAAAAATGTTGATCCTCTATCTATCTCTTTTGTCATTCTGGCTCATACTCCTTGGATTTTTATCCATACCCTCATCCCCAATCAACCTCCCTTGATGATCCTTAAATCCTTCTACTCATATTTTCTTGTCTACATCCATCAGTTGTAACTCCAATCAGTCACCTGCCAACCCCCAATGATCATCTTGAGTTGGAAATTTCTCAAACCCATTAAACAATCACACTAAATCCTTACCATCTTCATTTGGGTCTTGGAGCCCTTCTCAGGTCTTCCAAAAGATCTCCTTGAAATGAGTTCCTCCAAAATTGCTTAATCTATCTCAAATACCTTGGCCTCAAATCTCAGGGCTTGCCAGTTATATAAAAGAACTTCTCAGTACTAATAAATAATATACATCATGATTTTTTTCAAATTTTACCTTGAGCAATACTTGTTAGCCCTGTTTCTCCAGTTGGTTTGGCTTCCAATTTCATTTTTTACCTCAATCCATCCAGGCTTTCAAAATCTTGCAAGCCCAACCTGAATTCTTTTAGTTTTGATTTGGATGATGGTGATGATTGAATAATAACTTCAAGCTTGCAAGCAATATGTGTGGACAACTGATCTTGAGATCAGATTGGATGAGGCTATGAATTAATTACTTTAAGATTGTTGGATTCAGACCCAGTGACAAACCAGCATCCTCATTGGCTTTATTTGAATATTTGAGTACTTTATGCTGAAAGAGTGTTTTTTATCTATCTAAACTTGCAATGATAGAATCCCTTGATTTAATTTTATCTTCCTGCAGTGTTGATAGGGCATGATGAGGTTTCCCCCTGCCATTCTGAAGGAGATAAAAAAAGACTACCTAGATTTCCTATCATCAAATTGAAACTTATCAGTATTTTGTCTTCTGGCGCAAGGATCATGTAATTTCTGATCCTTAAAAGTATTTTGATCACTCCATCTATTCTATTCCCACTTTGGCACAATGAAATGAGCAATGGGAAAGCTTGAGCATCACACTGGGAATGATATGTTGACTGCTGAGTGATAATATCTCCCAACTGAGAAAGAATCTTGAGAAACACATTGGGCATGATGTGTTCACTACTGAGAAATAATAGCCCAATCATTAAACTGTTGTCTGAGAAATTTGATGAGAAAAAAATAGGTCCAAACCAATCAACTGGGATTTGAAGTTGAAATAATATCATCCCCATTGATCAAAATCTGTATTAGATCCATGTTCTTTTAACCAGCTACCCATCCTCAGAGACCAAAATAGTTCCAAGTCAATCAACTGGGATTTGAAGTTTGAGTAAGATCATCCCAATCAATAAATTTATAAATTGATCAAGATCCACGGAAGAGCCATCCATCACAAGTTGATTGGGTAAATTACTGGCAAGGAAAAAAATGGAATAAAGGATTTGGAGGAAATTCAACAAGATAAAACAAAGAGGATGGAATGAAACAAGGAAGAAAATTGATGAGTGAAGGGGGTGGTTGTTGTGTGAGTTGAGCAAGAAGGAAAAATGAGGCAATGTGAGTTTCTGGTTTGAGGAAAAAATAGCTTATGAGTCTCATGGTATGGTCTGCAGAAGCACAAGATGAAATATCAGAAGAAGTTGGGACAAAAATCTATTTGTTTGATTCATGTGCATTTGATTGATAGAAGGATTTCAGTATATGTGTCTCAGACTTGGTTTTCAAAAATTTTCAGAGTAACAGACTTACTTCATCTTATATAGTGCATTTATGGACAGGTTCACAAAGGGCTTTCAACCATGTTTCCATGTTATGGGCCTGACTGGTTCCTTTCTGAGTCCCTGTCCTGGATGGCAGGTTGGATTGCAGGGTTTTACTCTAGTCCTAGCAACAGGGTAGAGATGGCCTGGTCAGAATCATGAATAGCCTTTTAGTTGGACCATTCCAGGTCTTCCTTACTTAGTCTGGTTCCTTCAAAAGGAGTATTGATTTTTCTTAGTACTTTTGGAAGCAGGGAAGACTGATGGGCAGGCCTTTTGCTGGTCATATTTGCGCTCCTGAACAGATCTAAGGGGTGAGGGTGATTGGGAATGAAAGGGATATAGAAAAACAATCAATGAGAAGACCAAAAAGAGGCAAATCATTCAATTGGAGAAGCATGCTTAATGGTTTATGAATATTGGCCAAGTTGAACTGTCCTTCAAGGTGGATGACTGAAAAAACCAGAGATCTAGAGGTGGGGAAGGATGGTATTGTTTGTGGAGAAAGATGATTTTTGGAGCTGGAGATGTTGATTACGGCAGGCATTGGATGTTTGAGAGGGTGAGGGTGATTAACCAAGCTTGGAATCCAGGTTTGAGGCCCTTTCAGGGATTTAAACTCTAGTGCTATACTTGGCCGTGGTTAAACCTGCAAAAAAGGAAATACAGATAATTAAATGAGTTCTTCACTCAAATAACCAATACAATAGCTAAAAGCATACACACTCAAATAATACAAAGTTATTATGATTAGATATCCACATGTTAAACCTCAATAAAATGCAAGGGGCATGGCTTTATATGAATAAAGCTCAAAGGAGCTTTGCTTATGAATAAGCTCACACCCTTTATAGTAGTAACATAAAAGGGTTACTACTCCAATTTAGACCTTCCACTCAAAATTGGAGTGGCCAATAAGATCATCAATTGATTTTAATACTAAAATTTATATCCTTAGTCAATATAATCTTGATATTAAGTTTAATGGGATTTTTAACTCTTGCCATATTCTCTTACAAATAAATAATAATATATAACTGATGAAGGGGCTATAGGGTGAAGACCCTCCTCTTTTAAGGTAATTGGAACCCCAAGGGGACTCAAAGTATCATCAGGGGAGTTCCAGGCTCTCCCTGGTTTTGTCCTCAGGGGACCAAGACTCCATTAAATCATACCCAATGATAAATAGGGTACCAGTAATGACTGGGGAGGATTTTCAATTTAAAGTTTTAATTTAAATAACCAAAAATTTAATTAATTAGGGATTATCAGAGTTAGAAAACCTGCCATTAAAAAGCCACCATTTTCTTTGAGCAAACCTCACCAGGGTCAAATTGGGGTCTCTGGCCAGCCAGTGACTCCATGTCACCATCCAGTCCCATTTTCGAACCCATTGACTCCCTTTACCGGAAACTTCTATTCACCAATGAAGTATATTGACTTCACCAAAGGTTAAATTGAAAAAAAATACAATTCACATGCTATTCACCATTGTGGAAAATGGATTTCACTGGTCATTCCTAAATGCAGAAACTAGAATTCACTTGAGCTTACACATTAATGAAACTGAAACTCACTTGGAATTCACCTTGGAAGTAATGATATATAAAACATAACAAATCAAAATATTGTTTACTGGAATGCCCCACCCATAAAACGGGTGATTAAAAATTCTAAAAAATAGTGACAAGTGAATTCCAATGAATCTTAATTATGTTTGAAAATTTAAACAAAATATGCACACAGATGAATTCCAATGAACTTGCAGATCTAGGAAACCAACTTTAATGTTTCACCAATACATTCACATTGCTGTTTTTCAAATTTCACAGGTCTGTTGTTTTTATTTCACCTGTTTTTTTCCTGCCTTCCACCTGTCTTTTGAATTTGGGTTTTTGAATGAATTTTATTTCATATCACAATTTTTTCAATCAAAAGAGAAAAGAAAAAATGACACTCAATTCTTGCAAAACACAAAAGAAAAACATAATTGATGTTGCATCAAGTAATCCTTCTTTTTTCACCAATGGTATTGCACACTATGAATCCCAGGAACACTTTTTGTGGGTTCAGGGAAACAGTCTGGTTCATCTGCTGTGGAATCACACTGCTTCAAATTTCAGAATTTGATCCACTGGAACTCCTGGGTCTTGATCCCGCGTCAACCATTTCCTTGGCTTCCAAAAAATGGATTGACATTAAGCCTGGGTTAGCAGCTGAGGAGCTGGGTGTTGACAAAGTGAGGGGCTTTGGAGGTTTTGTAGGCTTTGTCCATTGTAACAGCCTGGTTTCAAGGCCTTCAACCACTAGTTTACTAGCTGCAGCCAGTGAAAAAGTTTCAGCATGTCAGCAAAAAAAAAACAAATTAAACAATCCCCCCCCGCAAAAAAAACCCCATTGCACCAAAATACTTGTGTTTGGAGGCATGCATCCAAACACAAAAATTTTGTTGCAACAGTTTTTTTTTTTGAATCCCGCTTCAAGAAAAAAAAATCCACCAAAAGGCTTGTGTTTGGAGGCATGCATCCAAACACAAGCATCATGGTACAATGGTTTTTTGGGGGGATTTGTTAAAAAAAATTTAAAAAACTGTTGCACCAAAATGGTTGTGTTAGGATTTATGGTAATTCAAGCTTGTCTGGGAACACTCCCAATTCCCGCTTGGAACCATGCCCAGAGGGCTTGGGTGTGTTCCCAGTGGGCTTAATTTCCCCATCCGGTTGTGTTGCAGATCTTGGCATACCTCCAAGTTCCACTCAGCCAATGCCAAGCTGTTGGCACCCCCCTTCAGTCACTTCCTCCCCCTCACTTGCTCCATCCCCCTCCCCCTCACTTGCTCTCTCACCCTTGCTCCCTCCTCCTTGCTCCCTCTCCCTTGCAACCTTCTCAGTTTTACTGGCCAAGGTTCTGGAAGCTAACACTATGGGAATCAATCTGTTTGGTCAATGAGACTTTATTGATGTTGAAGTCAAAGGCATGTCTTTTCATTACCCCAGTTGGTGTTGACAGTCTTGTACCCCTTCTGTTTGCTTGGCAATTGTAATTTCTCAGCTCCCTTTATTTTTCTATCAAAATTTTTCATTTTTTTTTTAATTGAATAAGTTGTAAATAGTATTGAAAAGTTTATTGAAGAAAAGAAAAAAAATGCCCTTGATTATTGAACTGGTGGGCGTGGCCAATTGGCCCTCAGTACACAAGCATTTTGGTGCAACGGGTTTTTTTGCAATTCTTTAAAAAAAACTGTTTCAATTCTTTAAATGAAAAACTGTTGAAACAAAATGCTTGTGTTTGGATGCATGCTTGCAAACCAAAGCATTTTGGTGCAACAGTTTTTTTTACTGCCTATCACCACTTATGTGTATACCATGTATGAGTGTAATTCAAATGGTATTCACATATGGGCCTCTAAAGCCCATTTGAAAATCACACAGATCATGCAGGCCTGTGTGGATGTCACTGATTTGGGCAAAATGGCTACAATACATGTGAAATAAGTCATTTTGGACACGGTCCCTTACAGGCCCCCTGGACTGGATGGGCCATGCCAACAAAATGGGGCTGAGGGACCATTTCCAGCCCCCTTCTGTATTTTGGACATACCTGGCCTTTTGGACTGGCCCGTAAATAGTCATTCCTCAGTTTTGGGCTGGGCAGGCCCGTTCTGACTGTTGCCCGTGTCGCGGCCCGCACGTGGTTGACTTTCGTTGCTTTTGGCCCGCTGTGGGGCCCAACAGCCCATTCAGGGCCGTTGCCAGGGGCAAGGAGACTCCAAATGGAGTCCCACCACCCTGGCCGGTTGTTGTGGCCCAGGGTAGCAGCTGCAACCAAGGTATGCTGCCGCCGGTCAATAGCCGCAACTGTTGGGGGAGCTTTTTTCCCCCCATCCCCCATCCCTCCATCATTGCAAGGGTGGGAGGGACAAGACAGACCAGGCTGGTTGCAACAAGGCAACCAGAAGTGGTGGGGACTTGATCACCCTACCACCAGATAGGGGCCATCTGCCCCCCCCCCTGTTACCAAGGGGGAGGAGTGACGGGCTGTTGGGGATTTGACCACCCCCAGCCCAAAATCAAAGCAATGCCCTGGGGCAACTGACCCCCAGGGCCCCTGGAGGGGGATTTCATCACCCCCCCCCCCCCAGGGAATCAGTTGTAAGGAGGGGGGAGGGGGGCAGCATATCCGCTGGTTGCGGGGGAGCTTTGTTCCCCCCCCCCCCATCCCCCCATCCCTCCATCATTTCAAGGGTGGGAGGGACAAGACGGACCAGGCTGGTTGCAACAAGGCAACCAGCGGTGGTGGGGACTTGATCACCCTACCACCAGAGAGGGGCCATCTCCCCCCCCCCCTGTTACCAAGGGGGAGGAGCAATGGGCTGTTGGGTATTGGACCACCTCCCAGCCCAAATTTGAAGCAATTCCCTGGGGCCATTAACCCCCAGGGCCCCTGGAGGGGGATTTCATCACCCCCCCCCCCCAGGGAGTCAGTTGTAAGGAGGGGGATGGGGTTTGGCATGTCCACTGGTTACACCCCTCCCCCCCTGGTGAGCTTTTGAGAGCAGAGTCCTGCCTGGCCCACAAGTGGGGCCAGGTGCTGGTTGCCCTATGCAACCAGCCATGCAATTAGTAAGCAATGGCCAAGGTGTGTTTTTTTTGAGCCATTGAGTGAGGTGTGGTTCAAGTGGTTTACATATACCAGTGTTGTGTAATTGAACCTTGGTGGTGGGGCTCAAGTTGCCTGGACCACACTTGGGTCCTGCCTGCCCAAATTCTCATGCCTTCCTTACTATATGGGAGTGCACACCACTGCACTGGCAACAGTGAAACTACAACCACATAACAGTGTAGTCCCTCCTCTGCCCACCCTCTCATGTGGATGAAATACACACAATTCTTAGTCTTTAAAGTACCTTCACTCTTTTTATAAGAAAAAAGTTTCTTGTATGAAATAAATCTGGCTTTGTAAGTCTAAAATACTGTCCATAAAAGAGTTTTGGGGAGGTGCTCTGGTCAATATTAGTTGGCCTTTGCATGCTGGAGACATTGGTTCACATGTGCAAATGAGTCCATTAAGGAAACCATGCAATGTGTGGGCTTTTGTTGTTGATAGTATTTGTTTTTTTTGGGATGTGGACATTCCATGCTCAATGTGCATTCCTTCCTGCATGTGATTTGTAGTCAAATAGGCTCAAAGAAAAAACTCATGTAGGCAAGAAAGGGAATGAATCTGTTTGAGAGATGCACTTTGAATTTTTACAAATGGTTATTTACGTCTTTGACTACAAATCCAAGCATGTAGCCTTTGAAGATAGATTGGGAGCCTTGGAACATAGTTTCCAACCAGAGTGGTTGTAGCAGCAGAAATAGCAGGGTTTTTTGAGATGATGATTCAAGAGAATCTTTTTGAAAAAGAAATCCCTGCAAGGAAGATCCAGATTTGAGCATGAAAAGCCAACTCACCAAAAAGAGTGTATTAAAGAATGAATGCAAAATAAATTCAACTAACACAGCTCCTGAGGTGAGTATTTAGAAATAATACAATAAACCCTGAAAGGAGAAAGATATTTAAAATAGATGATTGTTGTGGGTAAAACACATTAGCACCTTTCATGCAGAAAGTTGATTGATATGAAGAAAACAGAAGACAGAAACTCCATCTATGATGGGAGAATGGGGGGAAAGAGGATTTATCTTAGAAATGGTAATTTAACACCACATTCCTCAACATTTGTAGAGGATTTTGTTGAAATGGTAGTTTGTGCTCCAATTGTGTTGGAGTGCCACCTTTCTTTTCTGCCAGAAGTTTCAGCCTGTTATTCTTGTTTTATCCTAGTAAAGTTCTTCTTCCCATTACTGGTAGTGAGTGCCAACTTGGATTTGTGTCAACCCTCCATGTGAAGAATTCGCTGAGATATCATTTTTAATGCTGCACTTCTGGCAGAGGTATCCATTTTTTTACATGAAATAATTTCTTTCAAAGTGAAATGAAAGCCTTTTCTGTATACTAAACTGCATCCATCAAACATTTAAGTGACCTGTGAGTTGATTTGAAGTGATTTCCTTGTGAGCTTGCAGTGAAACCTGGTGACACTTTGGTAAAAGCATTGTTACATTCAATTGAATTGAATTCCAAGGTTTACATCCATTACTATAGCCTGCTTTATTTTATTCTTGTTTTATTTCTTTTTTTTTTGTTGGAAAAAAATTAGGCCAATTTCATTTCACACAGGGATCCCTGATGTCCCCACACATCAATTTGCACATTCATTACATAGACTCTTAATGAGGCTTCAATCTTGGCCTGGAAAAAAGATCCCAACTTTTAGTAGAGGAGGTGGAGCTTTATGAAATTATAATGGTGACTCTGTGAAAAGTGAGAATGGAAAAAAATGAAAACTTGATATAATTTTTTCAATTCATTCAACCAAAAAAATTCCTTTGAGGAACACACAAATCAATTTTGCTGTAAAAAAGTTGACATTTTTCAAAAAATTGTTTTTTTTGGAAAATAATCTTGTATTATTATCTTGTTCACAATGCCAGAATTCAAAGTTAATTATTTGGGAAATACAGTTGACTTTCAATTTCCCAAACGGTAAAATCAAGTTGATTCTGATTCCCAGAAGCAGTGAAATCCTTTTGAATTTCATTTTCAATAAAGGTGAAACCCACAAGAAATATTGTGTACAGCATTGTGAAAAATTGAATAAATCATTTTGATTTCATGATGAATATTTTGATACTTACAGAGGACAACAGTGGCCACAAATAGTGACTTGATGTCACTGTTCAGCCAGAGACCCCAATTTTTCCCTGGTTCCTGCCATTAAAAATGGGAGGTTTCTGAAATACAAATACCCCCTAACTGGTGTATTTAAAAATGGTGTGTTTCATGGAAACGGCAGATTTCAAACATCAAACCAGCCATTATCATCCATCCACCATCCATCACATGCCAAACACCCATCAACACCTCCACATAAAAAAATCAATACCTTGCAACCCCATTGCATCACACACATCTCATCTCCTTTGATTCACATCTCCATTGCTTTGAATCTCCATCAAATCACACACATCCAATTGCATGAATAAAACCCATCCACACCTCCACCTTAGAAAATCTATACCAATCCCATCTCCATTGAATCACACACATCTTATTTCCATTTCTTCACATCTCCATCACATCACCAACATCCCATCATTTTTTCATCCCCCCACATCACATCACCATCTTTCTCAACATGTTTAATCAAACTTCCTGGAAGCAAGTTGAAAACACAAAAAAGCTGACTGAATTTTTTTTTATTTGACTCTGATCCAGACTCAAATTTGGAATCCACTTGGTTAGCTTTGAATTCTCTCTTGGAAAAGCAATACATGGTTCCAAGAAGAAAGACTCTCCAAAACCCTATGTATTAAAGGCAAAAGCTTCATCTTGTCCCCAACTTAAGTTTTCAGCAAATGTTCCAAAATTTATTTCCTTCATTAATGAAAACTTTTGAGATAATTGAGGACCACCACATATTCAAGAAAAAATTTTGGAATCCTCAATGTGATCCAGCTATCCAACTGGTTGTTTATCTTTGCAGATTGGGATCTAGTGGAAATGGAGCAGAAACTCATTGATTAGAAAATATACTCTCAGTTGGTTATGGAACCATTGACTTATATGACAAAAGAGTCATGATTTCTATCCTATCTTTCCATTGCTCAGTCCTGTGTTAGCCAAACAAAAAAGAAAGAAAGGAGATATCTCAATCAATGGAGACCAAAGGCTTTCCTGGTTGCATTGGTTTTGTTGATGGAACCACTATCCCCTTGATTCAAAAACCCAACCTAGATGGCAACCACTATTTTGATTAGAAAAAAGGGCAATTGATTGATTTCTTTTCCAAAGACTTTGATAAGAGCTTTGATAAAACACTGAATAAATATGTTTTATCTGTTTTTATAAATATTCTGTGGCACTACTACTTGTTTGTGATAAAACAAATAATTTGAGATACCTCCATTCTGGCTCTCCAGGTTCTTGAGATGATTCATAAATTTTCAATAAGATTCAGATTGCCCAAAAACCAGAGAACTACTTTGACCACAATCAATACCTTCTAGCCAATTAAGCTTATGCTAGCAAGAAATATGATTTTCCAGATTATTGGAAGTTTTCTTCCAATTATCTACAAAAAGAATTTCAAATTTCATCTTTCTGAATCTTAAATTTGGATTGAACACACAATAGTTGTTCTGAAAGGAAGATGGTCCACCTTAAGGAAAATGCAAAACCAGCCACAAAATCCTAAATACGTGAAAATCCTCATCAACCCTATTATCAGTTGTGTACTCCTTCACAACCTTCTGACCAACATCCAAGATGAATGTGAAGAAATATTTGAAGAAGATATTCCCAATCCTCCTCAAGTCATCCCTGTCTCATCTTGTTTCTCATCTTCTGCCATGAGTGCTACCCCTCACACTTGCTCACTTTGATGAGTATCATTTGGTTTTAAAATAGGTAAAAAATCACATCACAGTATTTTTTGTTTTGGTTTTTCAACCAACAATCCTAGGCTGACTCTGTTTTTTTTTTTTTTTTTTTTTTTTTTTGGTCGACTTAGAAAAAAAAGAACCAAAAATTAAAAATCATGCACCTCACACCAACAAACAACTGGTCCACTCCCACTAGTCCACTCCTTCCTCCTCCTTGTCAAACATCCCCACCCACTACCTCCATCTCACCATCCACCTCCACTTCAGTCCCTTGCTTTAGGACCCCCCCTCCTCCTTTGGTCAGAACCCCTGGTGAGCTCCCCACCTTCCTCCTCATCTTCATCCTTTTCCTCCCCCTCATTGGTTGCTGATCATTTGATCAATCAAAATTTAGAAAACCCCCCAACTCCTTGCTCAATCCCCCAGGTAAGATCCCTCCTCCTCCTCCTCCTCATCCTCCTCCTCCTTCTCCTCCTCACCCATCCCCTCTCACCATTCACCTCTATCTCAGTCCCTTGCTTTAGGACCCTCCCCTCCTCCTTTGTTCAGCACTGCTGGTAAGCTCCCCCCCACATCCTGCTTTTTTCAGCACCCCTGGTAAGATCCCCTCCCCTCCTCCTCCTCCTCCTCCTCCTCCTCCTCCTCCTCCTCCCCCTCATTGGTTGCTGATTGTTTGATTGATCAAACTTTAGGACCCCCCCCCCCACCTCCTTTCTCAATCCCCCAGGTAAGCTCCCCCACTCCACCACCACCTCATCCTCCTCCTAACAATTCACCTCCCCCCCTTCTACTCAATTTTCAATCAATGGAGAAATCAATTGCTAATCAATTCCTCAATCAATTTGCAATTTATTTTTGATTGATTGATCAATAAGTTTTTGCTTTAGGACCCCCCCCACCTCCTTGATTGCTCCCCAAGGTAAGCTCCCCCCCTCCTCCTCCCCAAACTTCCCCACCCTCCCTCCCAATTGATTTTAAATTGATTGAGTGATCCATCAAGCAATTGATTGCCAATGAATTGCTCATCAATTGCCTCCTCCTTCTCTGCTTCCTTAGCAATCCATGGATAATGGATGGATTTTGCTTTAGGCCCCCACAATCAATTGATTCCCTCCCATTAATCCTCCATGAATCAAGAGGATTTATCCTCAATCTTTCAATAGAAATTCCAAGGTTGTGGTCCCTCCCTACTCCTCATTAATCAATTATTATCATGATAAAAATATCTGGCCAAAATTTCTTTTTCTTTTTCTTTTTTCTTTTTTCTTTTCTTTTCTTTTCTTTTTTTTTTTTTTTTGTTTACCATCATTTACAAGTTTTTTTATATATGTTTTTTGATCTTCCACAATGATTGAAACATGCCTTAAATTTTGTCTTTTGTCTTTTGTCTTTTTTTTTTGGATTCCATGCAATGCAAAATCCATTTTGACCCCTTGTTCCTTCAAACCCAGCCCTTTTTCTGGACGGCCAATGCTTCTCCCACTACACTCAAAATGTTATAAAACAGTTTTAATCCATTCTTGATCTTCACCCCAAGTGCAGTAGGTTCCTGCGAAGGATCAAGATGGAAGGAGATGGTTTGAAAACATAAAGAGAGGTGGCAAGGAGAGGGCTCTTGGCAAAAGAGGGCTCAAATGAGACATTCCAAAATCTCTTTGGAATTAGATAAAGAAGGTTTTAACAAGAAGATTTTTTGGTCTTGACAAAAAATGAAAACTTTGGATTTTTACCCCTCTATTGCTTCCAAAAAGAAAAACAATGCTCAAAAACCCTCCCCTGAAGAGTTTGGAAAAGCCAAACAGAAGATGGAACAATTCTATTCCTTCAGCTTTGTAAAATTTTCTATTCTTGACTGCTCCAATCTCCACTCTCTGGTTGAAATAATTAAATTTGTCCCTTTGAATAAAATCTAAGAACAAGACAAGAAGGACATCAACTTTGTGACCAGTTTTCTTCACCAATCAAAAAGATTTGTCAATGATTTTGGCCCCTCAAGATCTTGGGATGGAAACATGTGGGTAATTGGATTGCAAAAATTGATGCACCCTTCTCAATTATTTGGTTGATATTTGAATAAAGCTTCCATTCAATCTTCCCTTGAATAGTGTGCTTTTTTGAACCTTAATTCCGACAAATTCACTCAAATTTCAAGTCAGATCTTCCAAAGATTAGCCAAAAATTCATTTGAATCAACCCTCCAAACCATGAATGAAAATCACATCCCCTAATTTTCTTCTTTGGAATTTGGATCCTGCCTCACTCCTTTTAACTGTTCTCAACATATCACTTTCACTTCAGATTCCTTATACAATTCTACCCACTTTGAGAAAGGTTACATCTTGTCCTATTCCTTTTTTCTGGTGGTTCCAACCAAAAATTGGATGGAAAACTTATTGAAAATGAGTACAAGTATCAAGTATCTGATTACCAATTTGTTTTTCCTGACTTATGTTTTGGAATTGGTTTCAAACAAAAAGTTATTCTCAAAATGGTTTGGGTAGCAAAATAAGTACAAGCACTGTATTTTTCCTGCTGTGGAGACTGCCACTCATACAAGAATGGCCATGTCTATGCAAATCAACAAAATCACCCAAAACACTTGCAGAGCTTGAAAAGTGGAAAAAATACCCTATAAAAAAAATCAAATAAAAATAAAAAATATTTCTTTATTGGTGGGGTTCAAAATTTTCTCAAACATTGTTGTAATCAAATTTTTTTTTTTTTGATTTTTAAAATTTTTATCAAAGTAAATATTTTAAAAGCCAAGCAATTGATTAATTTGCTTTATTTCTTCTACTTTCCTACTGCTACCAATACACACCATGGCTACTGATAACCTATCTTTTTTTCATTTGCCAGTCTTTCCCTCTCCTTTTCCAGCCGCTCATGCAGTTGATCCTTCTCCTTTTAATATTTTTGAAACTCCAGCACTTTCTGTTTCAATTTCCACTCTGCATCCGATTTATTTTGATAAGCCAAACCCTTGGCTTTCTGCTTTTTAAAATCAATAGCCAGTTGATGATCCCCCTTCTCCTTTTCAAATTGAAGTTTTCCAGATTCAATTTGTGATTTCACTGTTTTTTTGAGGCAAATAGGAATGAGCTTGATTTTGAAATGAAGAAGAATCAATCAATTAATTTAGTTGAATCTTGCTTCTCCATGATATCCTGAAATCCAGGAAAATTTGAAGTGTTTCTCCTCTTTTGAAGGATATTTTGGTTGATTTTGATTGAATTGGAGGCATTTCTCTTTCCTTTTGCCAAGGACTTTTGTGTTGGAAGGTCATCACTCTTATTTGAAGTTAATTTGGGAGGCCCCATTGGCTTGAGTATTTGGCCATTCAGAAGAGGATGAGCCTGTTTTTTTAAAATACGAATCAGTCAGGATTAATGGGAAGTAAAAGAAAAGAAATTGCTTCCTTACTTGAAAAAATGTTGATTGTAATGGAGATAGTGGAATAACTTGCTCCTCATTGGCCAAGTTATTAATTTATTCCACCCAAGGAAGAGAGTAATCCTAAGAAGGAAGTTTGGGATCAAAGGAAGGGTTTGAATCATTTATAAATGCCAATTTATACATGATTGGAGCTGGCTTTCTTGGAATATCCTCCTCCACATCTGATTGGGGCCACTCATACGTTTTGTTGGCATCATCATTGCTAGGCTTATCATCCACAGCCAAGTCCTCAGAATCAAATGAATTGGATTGATGGGCTTCAAAAGCAGCTAGAGGGGTGATGTTGGCCTTCTTTCCAAATATTTCATCCATATGAAAATAAAAAGGACAAATGGAGTCCAAATTATCAACCACCAAGTTGATTCCCTTGGGTTTATTGGAGTTGTTGATACCAAATCCAGTGGAGATTGACAATGAGTGGGCCTTTCTTCACTTGGCTTGATATTTCTTGAATTGCTGCCTCATATTTTTGATGAAATATCTAGCCTAACTTTTGTTTTATTCTTGAGTTCATTGGCCATCAGGAGACAAATATTAACCTTAGAGGATGGAGTTTGGCCAACACATGTTTTGTTGTTGGATCCAAAGCAAGTGTCATAGTTGGAGGCAATTTCAAGCCAGTTTACAAGGATGATCTGATTATCTCTCTTGAGCTGACTTGAGCCTTTGGAAGCTGATTGGGGAGGATTATTTGATGTAGAGTCCTTGGGAATTTTTTCTTTTTTCCATTGTATTTTTGTGTGGACTTGTGGGGGGGAGTTTTGCTGAGGGGCCATTTGAAAAGAGTTAGAGGGATGAAGGTATGAAGCAAATGAAGCAATGAGATTTAGGATGCAATGAAAGCAATAAATTTATGAGAGTGACAAAGCAATGAGGATAGCAATGAAGAGATGAGAGTGATGAAGTGATTAGAGAAATAAAGCAATGAGAGTGATGAAGTGATGAGGGGATGATTGTGATGAATTGATCAAAATAGAAAAATAGATGAGATTTATGAATTGATGAGAGAAATAAATCCATGAGAGTGGATGAGGTTGGAGGTAGAATTTTTTTTGAATGAGGTTGGAGGTTGGAACAAGTGGTGATGATGTTAAATGATGTTTTTTTGAGGTGGTGAAAGCCTTCAAATACTTTATTTGAAAAAAACCATTTAGTTTCAGGTAACTATAACATTTTGTGGTGTCATCATATAGCCTTGGATTGGGAACTGCGTTGCAGCCTGCGCGCTCAGCATTTGGTGGGTCAGGCTCAGCAGTCAGGGAGCGCGCGTTCTCATCAGTGGCTA
Source organism: Puccinia polysora (assembly GCA_025617555.3). Lineage (NCBI taxonomy): Eukaryota > Fungi > Basidiomycota > Pucciniomycetes > Pucciniales > Pucciniaceae > Puccinia > Puccinia polysora. The sequence goes on from CM062644.1 coordinate 14,980,229, forward strand.
CTGCGGGCTCAGCAGAATTTGCTGCAAGGCTCAGCGGTAGGCGCAGCAGGGCCAGCATGCAGCTGCGGGTTGGGCCTGACTAGGTGGGGATGGGCTGCAACCCACTTGTATATCCGACTTAGGAATGGAGCCAGGCCAATCATGTTATCAGGCGGCTAGTTTGGGGAGGTAAGAGCGGGGCAATTGGGGGGCTATGTATGTGGACGGCCGCGCAACCGCAAGCCGGCCACAGGACTGGGAAATTCACAATGGCGTGTTGGGGGGACACGGGAAGGCACGGTGAACTTTGATTAGCATGCGGCGGAGGGCTGCGTCATGGGAGGACAAACAGGATGAGTGTAACAGCAGGGGGGCTGAAGGGATAGGGTATGGGTTAGAGCTCTGGGTCTAGGGTTTCTTCTTCAAATTGTTGTCAGGTTGTTCTTGTGCTTGTACTTAGGTTAGGGCTGAGGGGGGGGGAAAGAAGGAAAGACAAGGAGCATCCTCAAATCTTACGGACACTAGAACCATCAACTCCGCAATCAGGGACAACTTTGTGAGGGACAACCTCAAATTTTCCACATCTGGGGGTCTGGCAGGGAACCTTTGATCCGTTCTCAGTCTCTTGAAGACAACGCAGGATGCTGCCAACAACCACTCCAGGATCCAACATTCCCCCTTCCTATCCTCTGCGCTTGACTCCCGTTTCTGCTACTCAACCCCCCCCCTGATCTGCCCAAGCTCCTAGAGCTAGCGGTTTTGCTCCTCCCTCAGAGGGGTTGTTGGACATGGGGGTGGAGGTCCCTTGCTGCATGTGGCTAAGACCAAGGGACTTTCCTCATCTTTGGTTCAGTACCTTGGATGTGGAATGGTTCCTTTCCAGGTTTGAAAGCATTGTGGATTTAGAGGGCTCAACGGGTGCAGAAAAGTTTTGGACTATTGTGCTCTTCATTAACAAGGAGGAGAAGCTGCGGGATGTGGAGGAAATGGTTGGTTACGAGAGGCAGGATTGGGGGAAGTTTAAAAGCAAGATGTTGGTAAGGTGTGGAAAGCACAAACCCTGGTTCCAAGAAAGCAATTTCAAACAAGCCACGGAGGAAGTGAGCAAGTGTGGGCGGGTGCAATCACGCAAAGGACTGGTGGAATATATTTCAAAGTTTGAGCGTATCTACTGCTACTTTGCAAAGAACAAGGTTGTTGTGGGTCAGACAGGTGCTATGAAACAGGAGTTTTTGGGGGGTCTTGCGCCCCAGCTCCATTCCAGGGTGCAGCGGTACCTGTATGACCACGGCCTGGCTAAGAGGTTGCTGGATGGGAGCATTGCAATTCTTCCCAATCTCTTGGTTATCCGCCAGGCCGTGGAGAGAAAAATCAATTTGGACAAGCTCATCATGGACACAGCACAAACATACCCAACTTCCTCCAAGAAATTGGTAATGATCTTGGTGCCGGCTCCTAATAAAATCTTGACCGCGCGGCCCCCAACGCCCTCTCATGCCAGTCCTTCCCAAAAAGCTCCGGGACCGCTGGTAAATGAGATAACAGAGATTCTGCGGGACCTAAGGGTTTTCCTCAACCAAACATTGGCTCCTGCGGCTCTGACGGCCACTACCTCTCCGGTGGCTGTTGCTCAACTACGCGCGACACCGCTGCACAGGGTAGAAGGGTTCCAGCCTCCCAGGGGACCCTCCAGGTTTTTTTTGGTGTGCACTTGTACATATTGCGGGGAAAAGGGGAACTGAAATCAATGTGTGAAGGCCTCACTCAAGACATGAACAAGGGGCTGGTTTGCACATCCGGGATGATGTACATATTCCCATTGGGCGAGTTGGTGGATTTGACCAAGGACCAGCGGCCGCCAATGGTGCAAGTGCGGGAGCAAGAAAAGGCTCTGGCCAAGACTGTCTGGGTTTCACTCTGAATCATCACGGCGCCCGGGACCTGGGTAGTGCCAAGGGTGGAGGCCAAAGTCAGAGCATTGGCAACAAACAAAAAAATTGGGATGGACATCAAAAAGCAACCAACGGCCCCAAAGCCAACCGCGTGTGTACTGGCAACAGACGGACCTTCCGCTAATCCCGCGGGGAAGAAGAAGGCTGGGGAAATTTTCTGAAGGGTAATGGGGAACAACTCACCAATACCCCTGACCCTAAAAGATTTAGCGGTTGTTTCCCTGGTGGTTGTTGATGAGATGGTCCAGGCCTTGAAAGAATGCAGTCAGAACCGCGTACCAACAACAATTCAGCGGGTGAATGTGGCGGAGGAGGAGATGGATTGCAAGCCATGCCGGTCAAAGTTGGTATTGGTCCCGCTTGCTTATTTTGCAATTTCTATTGCGGGACGGAAGGTGTGGGCAATGGTGGACAGCGGGTCAATGGTCAACTTGTTCCTTCCAGGTTGGTGGAAAAGCTTGGCTTGGTGCAGAGGAAGTGCGCAATGGGTCTCCAGGAGTTAAATGGCGGCAAATGCTGCATGGAAAGGGTAGTGGAGGCGGAGGAGGTTGAAGTTGCAAAGTTTTGTAATCCCCTGTCCTTTCTCTCAGTAGAATGTGGTGACGTTACATTGGTTTGACCGTTCATGTTTGGGTTCCAAGCTCAAATGGCCTTCAACGCCGCGGAAGTAACGGAGGCTCTGACCGTTGAGGATTCACTTGGTGCGCGGTTTGAGACAACAATGTGCAATCACAGGAGAGGGAGATGGGTGCAGGTTCCAGTGGCTGGCGGCAACAAGGAGTCCAACATGGGGCCGACCGTAAGGGTTACCCTGCGGAGGATTTTTCCTAGTCGGCCGTGGTTACCGCGCGGAGAAAGCTCCGGCTCAGTGCAGGCAGCCAACGGGTAAGGAGCAAGTGGAGGAGGGCGTGCGTAGGGCGCAGGTGCCAGAAGTAAGCTCCATTCCTCAGTGTGCATTGCCGGAAGGTTCTACACTTCAAAAACCCTATCATTGTGCCAATAATGTGAGCAAATGCAAAAGTCCTGGTTTGGTTATTACTAGGACTCACAACAGCAACGGCCGTGTCTGGATGGCGCGGTGCAATGTGGGCAAGTACAAACTGGTGGCATGGAAAGTTTGGCCACAGAACCAGCCAATGCCTCAGGGGCTCAAAGGACCCTTACAACCAATTGTGTGGTCCCAAGACCCGCGGGAGATTCCCCTTAGGAAGAATGGATGGGTAACACGGTTGGTGCAAATCGCGGATGAGAGGGTGAAAGCCCTTAACTTTGGACCGGCAGGATGGTTGAGTACAGAGGAAAGAGATCTGTTGGTATTGGTGCTGGTGTTAAGGGAGAATGCCCTTGCCTTTGGACCGGACAAGCGCGGGTTGTTGAAGGGCAAGATTGGGGACCCTTACGTGATTCCCACTGTCCCTCACAAACCATGGCAGATCAAGCCAATTCCAATTCCTCGTAACCTTTGGGAAGCTTTTCTGGAGCTGGTACGGGAGCGCGTGAGGACGGGGCTTTACAAGCAGTCCACATCAAGTTATTCAAGTCCTATTTTTGCGGTTGTCAAGCAGTATGGGAAGTAGCTGAGGATTGCTCATGATCTTCAGAGGCTCAACTTGTTCACTATTTTCAAAGGGGGGCTTCCTCCGCACATGGAAGAATTCCTGGACTCAATGGCCGGGCGTGCTTGTTATGGTCTGGTGGATGTGATGGGAGGATACAATCAGAAATAAATCCACCCCAACTTGAGGCCGCTTACGGCATTTGAAACTGGGCTAGGGAGGATGCAACTGATGCAGCTACTGCAAGGCGCGACCAAATAAGTGGCAGTGTATCAAGCTCAAATAACTTGGATACTGTGCAACAATCTTCCGCAGGGAACGCAAATCTTCATTGGCAACACTGGCATCAAAGGCCCCAGAATGGAATAAAAAGGTGTGGTTCTGACGGACACCCCCGCAATCCGTTGATGTTTTTGGGAATATGCGGTGACTCTGGAATGGATCCTGTTTTGGATTGAAGAGGTGGGCCTTACTATGTCTGGAAAGAAGTTAGCGTTCTGCATTCCGGCGCTTGAGGTACTGGGACACTTTTTAGCCTTTGACAGTAGGCCAATAGCAGAGAGGAAGCGGAACAAGGTTCTTGAATGGCCAACTCCCCGGACGGTGTCACATATTCTTCAGTTTCTGGGGTTGTGCAGCTATGTCTGTATGTTCATCAAGCGGTTTGGGGAAGTAGCAAGCCCTATTCAGGCGCTAACGCGGAAGGGTGCAGAGTGGAATTAGACCACGGAGTGTGATTTTGCGTTTTCAAAGCCCAAGGAGATTGTGGGGCGCAACATTGTCCTTTGGGATCTTGATTACAATATCAGGGGAATATGCTTGGAAGTTGACTATAGCAAATTTGGTGCCAGGGGGGTCCTGACGCAGGAGGAGGATGGGAAAGATAGGCCAGTGCTCTACGAGTTGGTCACCTTTACTGCGACCAAGAGGCACTATTCTCGGCGGAAGCTGGAGTTGTGTGGTGTCACCAAGATTGTGCGGAGGCTGCAGCACCTTTTGTGGGGGGTTCATTTTGAGCTCTTGGTGGATGCGGAGGCTTTGGCGCAAATGATCAACTCACCAATGTTGCCAAATGCGGCCATGACCAGGTGGGTGGCGTTTCTTCAGTTATTTTCCTTTAGTGTGGTGCAGGTTCCAGGGAAGGCGTTCACAATTCCAGACGCGCTATTGCAGTACCCATGGGGGGACCCATACAAAGGGATGGAACCTCTGGACGTGGAAGCTCCAGTTGTTTGGGTGGGAGTGGTGGAGGCAGAGGTTTTTCTTCTGTTGCGTCAGTCAGGGTGTTACGCGGTCTTGTGCTCTTATTTGCAGGATCTCCAGTTTCCCAAAGGCACGTAAGGCGCGGTTGTCTGGTGGGTGAGGCAACACGTTTTGAACTTCTACTTACAGGACGGCCAGTTGTGGTGGCAAAGCGTTTCCATGCCTCTTGTTGTTGCAACTTCTAGGGCCAACCAAGAAGTGATCCTGAGGGGTCTGCACAATGACCTTGGTCACTGGGGCAAGGTTGAGACATGTAGGAGGGTAAAGGCAAGGTTTTGGTGGCCTGGGATTGTACAGACAGTTCAACAATTGTTTTGAGCATCTGAAATGATTGTTCACAAGCTTGGGTCCAAAACCATTCAGCATCCTTCCTGGTTAAGCAACGCAAGGAAATGCAAATTTGGGATAGAGAAGGGATAAAGATCCAAAAATAGATTACAAAACCTAAGAAACATCTGACTTCAGTTGGATTGATGGGAGTAGGCCAAGAGAGAATTTTGTTGACTTTGGATGGAGCCATCCTTCTTCCTTCCTTGCAGATCACATGACCAAAAATTTACAGAGCAGGGACACAGGAAGCCAATTTGGATCCAGAGACAGTGGGACCAGATTACTTGATTTGAAAGAAGATCCTTTCCAAAGTGGTTGCATATTCCCAGATACATCAATGGATTCACAAATTCCAGGGCAAGATCTCATTTTTATAATCAGAAACTGTACCTTTAATCCCCCCATTTTCAATAAAGATACCAGCATGATCAGGGATTTAATCCTGGAGGATTCAAACCATCTGAGCCTGATATACTGCAACCAAATTGTTGGCACCTTGAGGTAATTGAGTAAGTTGGAAACAACCAAGAGGAGTATTGAAAGTAGTGAGGGGAAAAGAAATTGGATGCAATGATTGTTTGTCATAGCCAACCATAATGTCACCTAGACCATAGCAAGCTCTCCCAGAGAAGGATTTGACAAATTCTTCAGTAGCAGGGGGAATACCAGATTCTTTAATAGTAACCTTATTTAAAGGATGGAGATCATGAACTATTCTAAGTTTACCATTACTCTTGAGAACACAGAAAACAGGACTGGAATAGCTAGAAGTTGATTGTTCATATAAACCGGTTTGGACTTGTTTGTGGACCAACTTGATGAATTTGTCAAATTTAGGAGCAGGGATTGGGATCTTATTCTTTTTCCAGGGATCATGTTCTACTACAGGGATAATGTAAGGGAGGCCATAGGATTCTTTCAAGAGACCTCTCTCTTCTTCACAGAAAGCAGTAGATTTTTCCCTAAGGGCTAAGACATTTTTGATCAAATTCAACTCATCAGGAAGAAGCCATCCATCTGGACTAAAGTTGACCACTTTCAGACGTTCTTCATTGAAACAACCAGAGGGGATGAATTAACCAGTAAGATATTTAGGTAAACCACAGTAAGGATTGCGGGATAGAGGGGGGCTCATAAGAGGAGGGTTGAGGTTGAGAGGCATTGGTTGGTTTACTGGTTGAACATTTTATACAACTGGTTTATACTTGGTGGCAAAAGAGAGGAATCCTTTCTTCCTCCAAGCGTTGACCAGTGAGACCTGACTACAAAAACTGAGGCCAAGTTCAATGTTCCGCCTCGTCCTTGAAAGGTGCCTTTTCCATAAAAGAGGATCCAAAAGCTAATGCATTGCTCACATGTGTGGCACAGGGTAGAGTTTCAAAAATGACAGTAGTAGAGGCCCCTGATGGTGCACAATTGGGAGGACTTACTTCTAGAAAAAGTTACCTCCACGGACCAGATCTGAATGATGACAGAAAAAAGAAAAAGAAGAAAAGGATTGGATGGATTTCAGAGTTTATTCTTCAAGTTGGGACTGTAAATCCCAAGGTTGCTGGTTTGATCCCAGCCCGGGGGACCAAATGTAAGACACCAAACAGTGCTATGCCGTGGCAGTTCTGTGGAGGGGAAAGGTGCTGTTTAGGCTTCCCTCCTGAGTTTTACAAAAATATTCAACTGTAACCAAGATCAAGGTCCAGAACCTGGTAAACGAGCTATCAAGTAGTAAAGGATAAAGATGATAGTAGTTTGGTAGCAATGGAACAGAACTATCTGAGCCAAGCTTATGTGGGAAAAACTTGGACAAAAGAAAAGTTCAAAGAACAAAGCTGTTGCACGTAAACAATGCCCACAAGCTAATAACTCTGGTTTTCAGCAGAAGATTGGGGATCATCAACTCAAACCCAACCAACCTCCAGGTTCTCAATGAACCTGCCCAACTCTCTGCAATCAAGCGCTTGAAGGGTACCAGATTACTGAGGGTGGCTGTACAAGACAAATTACTATGTTTGAGAAGCTCTAAAAGCAAACAGTAACTGATTTGAAGCAAGGATAACCTCAAAACTTCTCAAGGAACTCAAGAGTAGGCTGGAAGAATGCAACTCCAAAAAAAATAAGGGAGGTATAACACTCCAGGACTTAGTCTTAATAAGACCTCTTCAATCAATTGTGATTGGCTCTAGAAAGATGATCAAGGAGGGATCAAGACCAGTATGGTCAGAGAAAGGCATCAAGGAGTGGTATAACACACTTAAGAATTACAACAGACAGAATTCTCTTCAACCAGCAAGGCTTTTGGTTGATGGTAAGAATCAGGCCACAGAGGGGAAAAGACTCAGGATCAATGGATCAGGGGGCAATCATAGATATACCCAGAATGAGGATGAGGATCAGATTTCAATGATAACAGGGGTGACATATGCACACACTCCCCTTGATGATTGAAAAAGGCAGGGGAGAGCCCCTCCTTTTATAGACAAGGGGTCTGTAGAATATTTACAAGAGAGATTTTACAAATGAGAGTGGAATTTTTTTTTTAATAATAAAAACAAGAAGAACAGACCAAGGGAAGCCATCAGCCCATGCCAATGATGAACGCGGTGTAAGACTCCAAACGGTGCTAAGCCGTGGCAGTTCTGTGGAGGGGAAAGGTGCTGTTTAGGCTGCCCTCCTAGGAGTTACAATAATATTTTAATGTAACCAGAATCAAGGTCCAGAACCTTATGGATGAGAAATCAAACTAAGAGAAGAGGATAAGAGTTTTCGGTAGCGATGGAAACAACACTATCTGAGACAAGATGGTGCAGGGAAAGACTTGAACAAATAAGTCAAGGTTTGTTCAGAGTTCAATAGAACAAGGCAGTTGTAAGTAACAACGCCCACAAGCTAATAACTCTGGTCGTCAGCAGCTGATTAGGAAAGATCAACTCAATCCCAACCAACCTCCAGTTTCTCAATGAACCTGCCCAACTCTCCGCAATCAAGCGCTTGAAGGGTACCAGATAACTGTGGGAGGCCGAACAAAACAAAAGCAATTTGTTTATGAAGCTCTAGAAGCAAATCAATAACAAATTTGAGCAAGAATATCCCAACACTTCTCAAGGAACTCAAGAATAGCGTGGCAAAATTCAACCTCAAAGAAGAAGGGAGGTATAACACTCCAGGTTTTAAGCTTAATAAAACCTCTTCAATCAAACGTGATTGGCTCCAGAAAGATGATCAAGGAGAGATCAAGACAAGTATGGTCGGAAAAAGGGATCAGAGTGGTATAACACACTCAAGAATTCAGGCAGACAGGAATTCTTCTTCAACCAGCAAGGCTATTGGTTGGTGATAAGGATCAAGGTCACAAAGGACTGAGTTTGAGTATTGAGGCTCAAAGGATCAAGGGGCAATCATAGATATACCCGGATAATTTGCTCAGATAAGTGGGGAAGGATGCCCACGGATAAATTGTTTATGATGATAGTATGATGGGATTCTCTGATGCTCCAATGATGGGATGCTGAGATGATAGGATGATAGGATGATAGGATGATAGGATGACCTGATGCTCGGCCAAAAGGCAGGGGAGAGCCCCTCCTTATATGGGCATGAGGCCCTGTTAGACTATATACAACGGATTCTACAAATAGAGCGGAAAAGGGAAGGCAACCATGTGGTCACTTGCATTGGTCAAGGATCTGCCAAATGCTTGCGGGAGCGGTCGGGATGGATTCAGTAGATCATGGATGAACGCCGCGCAACGGTAGCAATGAGGAGATTGGGAGGCGCAACGACAAAGACGAAGACACGCAACAAACAAAGATGAGGACGTGCTATAACAACGGCGGAGATGACAAGCAACATGGATAAAGGACGCACAACGCGCGCGGATGAAAGGAGCGCGGCGCGGCGCGGCGCGCGCGCGCGGGTAAATAATAGTTGGATGAGCCTGAGGATAAGTTGTTCAGCCGGGCGGTACGTTTGCGCAACAGTTTATGAATTGAGGTCTTAAGGCGGCCAGGGTGTCCAGGATGGGGCACCACATCTCTCCCCAACTTACAGACTGTCCCTAGTCTGCTCCCGAGTTTGATGCCATAGAAAGAAAAGAAAGGAAAGGCAGATGATTGAAACCAAAGAATGGCCATTTTGATCTTGAGAGTGGTTGAAGAGTTGAGGAAAATATCTTGATTCTTCCAAATGAACCCTAGAAGCGGCAGGAATAGAACAAGGAGGGCGTCCCAGGTGCTCACATATGTGGCATACAGTAGAGTTTTACAACAAAAATGCAGCAAATGACCCTGGTGGTGCACAATTGGGAGGACTTACTTCTGAGATAAGTTGCCCCCACGACAATGGAACTTCTTGACTTGATCAGCAGAGAACCTTCTGGCCAACCGAGTACCATCCAGCTCCTCCAAAACATAAGATCCACCTCTAACTTGATGAACCACTCAATAAGGGCCATTCCAACGATTAGAGAAAAGCTTGCCCCACTGGGTTTCCAAAGATCAATTATAAGCTAAAACTAGGTCGTCAGGGTTCAAGGGCTCCCTGATTCAATTAGAGTGCTTGTCCTCCCAATACTGGACAGATTTTGCTCTGGCCTCCATCATCGTTTGATAAGCTTCATCACAAACGTCTTCACTTCGCTCCAGTTGCTTGGATCTAGCAACTAACAGATCAGTGGTTGAGGACACCTCTTCCCAAGAGATACCCAAGAAAGATTCCATTTCCAGATCCAAAGGAAGGACTGCTCTTTGACCAAAGATGATTTCATAAGGTGAGTAGCCAGTAGTCCTTTTGGTTGAGATTTGATCAGAAAAGAGAACAAGAGGAAGGAATTTGCGACAATTCTTGCCACTTTCACCAGCCAGTTTAACAAGTGCAGCCTTCAAAGGGGCATGGCCTCGTTCCACCATGCCTTGGCCTTCAGGATAATAAGGAGTAGTAACTCTATGTTGTCCAGGAAGGGATTGGATCATTTCAGCAAGCTTGCCCCCAAATTCAGAGCCACCATCAGTAGAGTAAGATCGAGCCAGGCCATAACGCATTGTCCAGGTCTCGTAGAGGAAAGCTGCCACTGATTCAGAGCTAAGGTTCTTAAGAAATTTCGCTTCAACCCATCCGGAAAAATCATCCCTAGCCACAATGAGGTACTTAGCACCACCTGCCTTAATATGAACCACATCCATAGCAATCCTTCCAAAGACAGTGGACTCCCCAGTAGGATAACGAATTTCGGCTGGGCGCCTAAGATCACGTTTTTGGCAAACTTCACAACTCTTGCACCATTGGGAGACGGATTTCTTCAAAGATGGCCACCAGAATCGTTTGGATAATCGTCGATAAGTTTCAGTTTCCCCACGATGACCAAGGCCTTCATGGAGACTTTCAAGGATAGAATCTTGTTTAGAGGGAATATTAACAACAATAAGAGCACAAGGATTGCCCCTCTTCATAAGTCTAGAGCCTTGAACAAAAAAATTAGAAGACTTTTGTTTAAGAGATCGAAATTCCTTAGCAGAGAGATCAGGAGGTTTTTGAAGAGTTGAAAGGTACTGCTCTAATTTAAACCAGAAGCCTTGTTGAAAGCCAGAATAATTTTGTGAAGAAAAAGAGAAAATAGGTCGAATTAAAGGTTCCTCTTCATTGAAATTGGTTCCAACATCAGATTCGTTGTCCCCAAGAGGTCTTCAAGATAAACCGTCAGGCATGGTGAAAGATTTTCCAGGCCTGTGAACAATATCAAAAGAGAAAAGCTGGATAAAGGCCACCCAACGAGTCATAGGAGCATTGGGAAGACTGGGAGCGTTGATCATTTCAATGATGGATCGAGCATCAACTTGTAATTCGAAATGTTGGCCCCAGAGAACGGTTTGAAGTTTCTTCATCATTCGAGCCACACCACAAAGTTCCAGTTTGGGCTGGGAGTATCTAGATTCTACATCTGAAAACAACAAAGATTCATAAAGAGCAGGACGGTCCCAACCATTTTCATCTTCCTGAGTAAGGACGGCCCCAACAGATTGATAACTAGAATCAACAGCCAACTTGATCTTGCCAGCTCCAGGTCCATAAGAGATCTTTTTCAAAACTATGTCTTTACCAACTATCCTTTTGAGTAGCTGGAAAGCACATTCACAATCTTGGGTCCAAATCCATTCAGCATCTTTTCTGGTTAGACGACGCAAGGGTGCACAGATTTTGGATAAAGATGGGATAAAGATTCTAACATAAGTGACAACACCTAGAAAGCCCCTAACTTCAGTTGGATTGATTGGGGTAGGCCAAGAGATGATCTTGTTGACTTTGGCTGGTGCCATCCTTCTTCCTTCCTTGCAGACCACATGACCAACAATTTCCAGAGCAGGGACACAAGCCGCCAGTTTGGATCCAGAGACAGTAAGGCCATATTCCTCGATTCGAAACAGAATCCTCTCCAAGGTAGTAGCATATTCCCAGATAAAACGACGAATTCCTGAATGCCAAGGTAAGAGCTCATTATCATAGTCAGATACTGGACCTTTAATTCCGCCATCGTCAATAAAGATACCAGCATGATCAGGGATTTCATCCTGGAGGATCCACATCATCTGAGCCTGATAGACTGCAACCAAGTTGGTGGCTCCTTGAGGCAATCGAGTAAGTTGAAATCAACCAAGAGGAGTGTTGAAAGTAGTGAGAGGACAAGAAATAGGATGTAAGGATTGTTTGTCATAGCCACCCATAATATCCCCTAGACCATAGCAAGCTCTTCCCGCAAAGGATTCAACAAATTCTTCAGTAGCAGGAGGGATACCAGAGTCTTTAATAGTAACTTTATTAAGGGGTTGAAGATCATGAACTATTCTAAGTTTACCATTACTCTTGAGGACACAGAAGACGGGGCTGGAGTAACTAGAAGTTGACTGTTCATACAGGCCAGTTCAAACTTGTTCCCGGACCAACTTGATGAATTCGTCAACTTTAGCAGCAGGGATAGGGATCTTTTTCTTTTGCCAAGGATCATGTTCAACTACAGGGATGATATAAGGGAGGCCATAGGATTCCCGCAAGAGACCTCTCTCTTCTTCACAGAAAGCAATAGATTTTTCTCTTAGAGATAAGACATTTTTAATTAAATTTAACTCATCAGGAAGAAGCCATCCATCTGGACCAAAGTTGACCACCTTCAGACGTTCTTCAGTGACCCGTCCATCAGGCACAAAGGGACCAGTAAGAGATTGAGGAAGACCACAGTAAGGATTGCGAGATAGAGGAGGACGCATAAGGGGAGGATTGAGGTTGAGAGGCATAGGCTGGTTGACTGGTTGGATCTTTTTAGCAACTGGTTTATACTTAGTGGCAAAAGAGAGAAGTTCTTGTTTCCTCCAAGAGTTGACCAGAGAGACTTGATTACAAAAGCTGAGTCCAAGTTCCAACATCTTCCAAGTCCGATGTTCTGCAATATCCTTGAAGGGTGCCTTTTCCATAAAAGGAGAACCAGGAGATAGTACGTTGCTCACATGTGTGGCACAAGGTAGGGTTTCGAAAATGACGGTAAAAGATTGCCCTGGCAGTGCACAATTGGGAGGACTTACTTGTACCCCAAATTGCCTCCACTGCAGCCCATATTCCTTCATACCAAAATTGCCAAAAACGGAATTGTAATTAGGATCTAGTTTAGACTCATTGCGGAGATTCAAACCGGAACTGAGAGAAGATTGATCAGACTTAAAAGTAGAAGGAAAAGGAGACACAACAGATCCAGAGAGAGAAGGAGATGGAGGAGAAATATTTTTGGATTTTTCTATTTTGATATGTTTTTGTTTTTTAATATTCTTGAGCTCAGAAGAGAATGATGAAAGGAATGAAAAATAAGCCTGAGGGATGGAAGTTGACCCTTGAGTTGCAGTCTGAGGCTGAAAAGAGCTACAATCATTGGTAGGATCAACTATTCCCCTAAAAAATGAGAGGAACTAGAGTTATCCTTCTGCTTTCCCTTAAAAGATGATTTGGGAGAATGACCAGGAAAATCTCTTTCCCAACGACCAGAATCCAAAGAGCAAAGAGGAACTTCAATTTTTCTGCCATCAGCATCAGGGAGAAGAATTCTCTCCCCAACTTGATCAGAAAACATCAGGGTTGCACCAAAGTCCATTAAGAAGGGTCGTCCCAAGATCATAGGACTGTCCAAACGAGTAATCCAAAAATGGCAGGTTCCAACAATATTTCAACCAATCCTGACCAGTACATCTTCAGCAATACCAACCAGTTCACAAGCTTGATTTCCTATCCCATTTACTGCAGAGTTGAAGCTGACCCTAGGACTAAGTTTGAGCTTGCAGGCCATAGCATCCAAGATTAAGTTAAGCTGAGATCCAGAATCCACAAGAGGAGAAACAGTTTTAGCTGAGTCACCAAGATAACAAGGAAGAAAGCCAAGGGGACAGGAATAAAGATTGGATTCTATAGAAGGACTGGTTCCACCAGAGTCCTCCATTAAAGTGCCAGAGGAGACTTTGAGTTCTTCAGGGCCAATTTCCACACGTCAACGAGAGACCCATTTCTTCATTCCTTCAGCAACAGATGGAGAGATTGATAGGAGTTCAGCCACAGATAGATCAGGAATTTTGAGATCAGAAATTTTCTTTAATACTCCCTCCACAGCATTGGGGTGATCCTTGGAGATGCCTCTTTCAAATCGAACTTTGGGCTGGGTGGGGGGAGGAAGTTCAGGTGACGCAGAATCTAAGATAGGATTAGAAGGTTGAGGTGAGGGAGAAGGATCAGGGTGATCTGGGAACCTTTCCATGAGTGGTTCCTTTTCCACCTCCATGTCTTCTACATCAGAGGAAGGAGGCTCAAGTGTTGATTGACGTTTAACGGGTTTTCGAAGGATTGAAGTTGGCAAGGAAGGAGCCTTATGAGGTTTAGGTTCCTCATGTCGTTTCCTGGCTAGATCAGATTGATAAGTAGTCCCAGAAAGACTAGAGGAAGAAATGGCTGGTGGATACCAAGGTTGGAGGGTACCACAGGATGATCGAAATTCAAAGGAAGCAAGAGATGCTTTCACAGGAGGTGATGGCTGGTAAGAGGCCACCACATGTCGGATAGGACGAGACAAGTCAAAAGGGATTAGGGCACCATTAGGGAGGAAGTAATTGTTTCCCCTCTGCTCTACCAACTTTTCCTTTAAGTCCTTCTGAAGTTCTTGACATTGTCCGGTTCCATGGCCTTCCCTATGACAGTAGTAACAGACCAGAGTTGATTTGGGGACAGAAGAAGGAGTTTTAGGAGTAGCTAGCAAAGAAATCTTTTGATCTATTTTGTTCTCAAAGGCTCTAAGTAACTTGGTGATTTCATCTATAGTAGTAGGTTCTTGATTGGAATTAGGATCTGCTTTAGGCCTACGATCTGCCTCCATTTTAATCATAATATCGTTTTATTCTTTAAAAGAAGGAGCATGGACTGGTTCAGTAGTTCTAGGCTTTTCAAAGGTAAGAGCAGTTTGACCTTTCATGACTTTATCCACAGTACTCCTAAGGGTAAGAAAAATAGGGAGCTTGAATCGATTATCCCTGGTAGTAATCATGGATCCAGATTTGACCAGTTCTTCTTTAATCCTTTCCTGCACAGCCGACGAAAAAGATTGGAAGAACTTTGCTCAAATTTCGTCCACGGTGTCAATGTGATCGTTTCGGATAAGATAGTTTTGAATGGGATCCCAAGACTTCCTAAAGATCTGATAGTCAGAGGCTGAAGAAATACCACCATTGGAGATCCACTGAGAAACCAGAGCATCCAAATCCTGCAGAGTAAACCTAGCCACATCTATTTTACCCCAGTTTGCCAACATAGCCTCCCTGAGAAGCATCCAGTTGTGGGATTTGAATCCCTCGAAAGACTCGATTACCTCCATAACTTCATCAGAGGAGATAAAGAACCGCAACTGATAAGCCATATCGAATTCACTAGCTCCATCTACTTCAGCAGCCATTTCGTAGGAGTCCAAGAATCACTCGACATTTGTACCGTTGAAGCCTAAGTTCTTGTTCTGGGGTTTGATCTTTACCATCTTAGGTCAAACAGAGGCGGTTGGAGTAGCAGGAGATGCCATATCAAATAACAGAGTTCCTAGGGGATCCAAAGAGCAGATTTCCAAAGTGGCTCACGAGTGTGGCAAGAGTAGGGTTTCGCCAAAAACAACAAGTATCTTGCCCGAGCGGTGCACAAATTGGGAGGACTTACTTCTAGACCAAGCTGCCTCCACGGATCGGAAAAAAAGAACAAACAGGAAAAGAAAGAGAAATTGGATAGGATTTCGGAGTTGATTCTTCAAGTTGGGACTGTAAATCCCAAGGTTGCTGGTTCGATCCCGGCCCGGGGGACCAAATGTAAGACTCCAAACGGTGCTAAGCCGTGGCAGTTCTGTGGAGGGGAAAGGTGCTGTTTAGGCTGCCCTCCTAGGAGTTACAATAATATTTTAATGTAACCGGAATCAAGGTCCAGAACCTTATGGATGAGAAATCAAACTAAGAGAAGAGGATAAGAGTTTTTGGTAGCGATGGAAACAACACTATCTGAGACAAGATGGTGCAAGGAAAGACTTGAACAAATAAGTCAAGGTTTGTTCAGAGTTCAATAGAACAAGGCAGTTGTAAGTAACAACGCCCACAAGCTAATAACTCTGGTCGTCAGCAGCTGATTAGGAAAGATCAACTCAATCCCAACCAACCTCCAGGTTCTCAATGAACCTGCCCAACTCTCCGCAATCAAGCGCTTGAAGGGTACCAGATAACTGTGGGAGGCCGAACAAAACAAAAGCAATTTGTTTATGAAGCTCTAGAAGCAAATCAATAACGAATTTGAGCAAGAATATCCCAACACTTCTCAAGGAACTCAAGAATAGCGTGGCAAAATTCAACCTCAAAGAAGAAGGGAGGTATAACACTCCAGGTTTTAAGCTTAATAAAACCTCTTCAATCAAACGTGATTGGCTCCAGAAAGATGATCAAGGAGAGATCAAGACAAGTATGGTCGGAAAAAGGGATCAGAGTGGTATAACACACTCAAGAATTCAGGCAGACAGGAATTCTTCTTCAACCAGCAAGGCTATTGGTTGGTGATAAGGATCAAGGTCACAAAGGACTGAGTTTGAGTATGGAGGCTCAAAGGATCAAGGGGCAATCATAGATATACCCGGATAATTTGCTCAGATAAGTGGGGAAGGATGCCCACAGATAAATTGTTTATGATGATAGTATGATGGGATTCTCTGATGCTCCAATGATGGGATGCTGAGATGATAGGATGATAGGATGATAGGATGATAGGATGACCTGATGCTCGGCCAAAAGGCAGGGGAGAGCCCCTCCTTATATGGGCATGAGGCCCTGTTAGACTATATACAACGGATTCTACAAATAGAGCGGAAAAGGGAAGGCAACCATGTGGTCACTCGCATTGGTCAAGGATCTGCCAAAGCTTGCGGGAGCGGTCGGGATGGATTCAGTAGATCATGGATGAACGCCGCGCAACGGTAGCAATGAGGAGATTGGGAGGCGCAACGACAAAGACGAAGACACGCAACAAACAAAGATGAGGACGTGCTATAACAACGGTGGAGATGACAAGCAACACGGATAAAGGACGCACGACGCGCGCGACGCGGATAATGGAAGCGCAGCGCGGCGCGGCGCGGCGCGCGCGCGGGTAAATAATAGTTTGATGAGCCTGAGGATAAGTTGTTCAGCCGGGAGGTACGTTTGCACAACAGTTTATGAATTGAGGTCTTAAGGCGGCCAGGGTGTCCAGGATGGGGCACCACAGCGGGCAGGTGACAATGACAGGGAAGGCCCGCGCGGGAAGATGACTGACAGGCCTGGCCAATGGATGACCTCAGATCAGCGGCAGTGGGCCCTGGGTGACATGACAAGGGGATCTGCGGGGACTACTGATGAACCGCGTGGGAGACCTGGGAGCTCATACGGTTGATGGGGTGCAAAGGTTCCGACGACTGCAAATGACAATGTCAATTTGCGGGTGTCAGAGATGGATTGGGTAGAGGATTGGATGGGAGGCAGAGCACAGGCGTACGCCAAGGTTGCAATGGCCGCGGAACCAAGAGTGGGAGTTTGGTGGTGGGAAGAAAGGAGCAAGGTGGATGACGGCTGTTGCAACAAGCTACGGCGTCATTGGCGTCAACATTGACGTTAGCTTAGTGTGAGGCTGCTGACGGCAAGGATTGGAGTGAGATTGGTCATGGGAGTGATTGTTCCCATGACCAATCTTGCGCAGGTGATCAAGTGATGGGATTTTGGTTGGAGCGGTCACCAAAAACCGCAAGCATTGCTTGAAGTCATTTGGTGAATGGCGGCAAGGATGGGGAGTGGATGATTGACCAATTGGGAGTTGCCCGATTGTTGGTGTTGATGATCTTCATCATTGCCATCCTTGGATGGGGATCAAGCTTTCCGGGGATTTGATTGCATTGGCATCTAAGCCATGGGGAGGGCAGGATTGATGGCAATGGAGTGGTGAATCTGATGGTGATTATTGGATGAAGCAAGCAAAGTTGCTCGCAACTGGCCCTTGGCCCAAAAGGTAAGGAGTAGCCTCAGAGAGTGGGGATTTGAACATAGGACTGGGCGCTAGGCACCCAAGAGATGATCCTAGACAACTAGGAGAGTGGGAGATGGAAGTTTGGGAACTGGATATGGGAATCATTCCAGATCAAAAAGTTTTTTTGTTTTTTTGTTTTTTTTTTGTTTTTTTTTGTTTTTCTTTTGGATCTGAATGGTGGCTATAGAAAATTTCATAAAAATTTTACTTTTTCCATACTGGTCCAGAGGTGTCCCAGATTGGGAACCACAGCAGACATGGGCAGGCGCGGTGAACTTTGAGTAGCGCGGGGCAGAGGGCCACGCCACGGGAGGACAAACCAGATGAGTGTAATGGAAGGTGGGCTGAAGGGATAGGGTATGGGTTAGGGTATGGGTTAGGTTTCTGGGTCTAGGGTTTCTTCTTCTAATTTTTGTCAGGTTGTTCTTGTGCTTGTACCTAGGTTAGGTCTGAGGGGAGGGGATGTAAAAGGCCTCTCCCCTCAGCACAGGGCGGAGGGAGGAGGACACTGTGCAAGGGGGGGGGAAGAAGAAAAGAGAAGGAGCATCCTCAAATCTTACAGATGGTAGAACCATTTACTCCGCAATCAGGGACAACCTCAAAAGTTTCCACAATGTCTGATGTGAAATAAGTGGGTTTTTTTATTTTTAAGGGTGGGTTTCAAATGGCTGGTTTGGGTTGAAACCTTCCAGTCAAAATGGTGGGTCTGCTTAATTCTGATACGCCCTATTGATCCTAGGAATTAAACATCAGTCAAATGGATGGTTCGGAAGTCCTAGAGAACCTCAGAATTATTCAATACCTCCCTTTGCATATAGCTTGATAACCTTGGAATTTAGTTATCCCTTAATTCCTAGTACCTTGGCCAACATTATACATATAGATTATGTATACTCTTGTAAATTTTATTACAAGTTTTATACCTTACAACTAAGCTCACTGCCCTCTGAGTGGAGGCGCTCAAGGCTCACAGGAGTATATCAAAGCATAATACATCCCAAAGAGGGATAAGATTTAAATTATGCAATTTATCTATACAGAATAGAGAGTATTTTTTAATATAATTACTCTATAACTTATCCCCAAAAGAATGGAATACATTGGGAAATTCTATATCAATAGTTGGTACGCATCTGAGTCCTCATTAATTACTCTAAAGTTATATTTTATCTCCATCTTGATAATATATATTCTCAAGGTTTTAATTCCATAATAAATACTAATAAAAAAATACTTACAAATTATGACAAAATAGTATAAAAGTTTCTCATTAGACTATAAGAGTTTTGCAGACATTTTGACAACTGTATTTTTCTTATGGCTGAAAGTTCCAATTATGGCAGAGATGGTTTTTGATTTTGATATGGTGTTGGTTTTGCTATGATGGAAAGTGTGGAATGTTCATTTTTGCATCTTGATCAATGGAGATGCATAAATGGCAGATTTGATGTTTGAAATCTTTAATTTCCATGAAGCACACCATCTTGAAATAAACCAGTTAGGGGGTATGTATATTTCAGGAACCTGCCATTAAAATGGTAGTTTTGGTTAAAAGAAAGGGTGGGTTTCTAATGGCGGTTTTTCTATCTCTGATAAACCCTACTGTGAATTTTCTGTTTCTGTTATTTTCCTTCTCTCTTTTGTGTGAGGCTTTTTCTTCTGGTTCTGTTTCTATAAATCTCATCAAAGTTTATCAGAAACCATGAGAGAAGGTGTGAGTATACTGAAAAAAGTACTATAATAATGCCAATTATGCATTTTGGCATGATGTTAGCAAAACAAAATGCTGTAATTATGGCTTTTTTGAAAAAGGGAATCATTTTTCTAATTTTGAAGGCAGTAATTTACCCTGGGAAAACAAAAAACTGACAAAGACTGTTGACAGCCACATATTGTAAAAGCAGTGAATGGAGAGATATATACACAGACTCTCTCAGAACTGGTTTGAAGCATTAGGATTTTGAATCCAAAAACATTTGAAGGTGCACCATTTTCTTGATGTCCTGTTGTGTGCAACCAAAAATAATGAAAATTGTGCAACCCCAGCCACTTTTGAAAATCAAAGACAGCCTGCTGCTGTCACATGGTGGGTGAGCCCTTCCACCTGTCACTGTAACTGAAAGAAAAGTTAATAAGACTTCTGCAGACCCTTGGAAATGGTCCCAATAGTGAATCTTGAAAATTTGTTACCAAGTTTGCCATGTAATTTGTGTGAAAGTTTACCCAATTTCCAAGTATCTGCCATTTCACCCACCCTCATCTATTTTTTATCAAGAATATTATTTCATTGAAATTTAATATTCCAACCACAACTTGATCAATTTGGAGCAGTTCATTATTATGGATCAAGGTCTGTTCCTGTGCTTTTTAGAGGGGAAATCCTTTTCTGGAAAGTCATATGAATCACCCCCCAAGTGCTTCTCAACCAAGCATTTCACCATTCTCCCTCCCCATATTTCATTTCTGTTTCAATCATGGTTCTCCTTTTCTACAGGGGCATGCTGGAGGTGGGATATTTTTCAATAGTCAGTTCAAAAGGGAGCCAATGAAACTTATCAATCTTGAACCATTGATGGTAGTTTTTTTATTGGGCTGTGGCAAGTCCATGCTTCATCTCATAATCCTTTGGAATATTCAAAATCAATCATGCCTGATGATGATTTAACATTTGAATACTTATGGAAAATGTACAGAATCTTATGCTGAGAGGCCAGTGCCAACAAAAAAAAACTCCATTCACCCAAACCACCTGCATACTGTAAAGGCCCCTTGTACCCACAATCATGTCACAATCCCACCTTTCTTCCAATTGACATAAAAAATTGGCCCAGATAGCACTCATTTGAATTTTTTGCATTTGGAAAAAAACTGTCCAGACATTCTGGTCTCAAAGGGAGAAATATAAGTTGATCATTGGATTTTTTGATACCCTTCCTCATAACAGTATTAAGCAATGGCTGAAGAACTTGGTGAATGAATTTCATTCACATTCAGATCTACTGGTCTCTGCTTTGAAATAGCATTGATCCACATTCCCTTTATTTTTCCAGAAGATTCAACATTTTCAAGCCATCAACCAACAAAACCATCCTCAAGTGAGAATCTCTGTGAAACTGAAAACACATCTGAGTTGCACACAGAATAAAATTTATTGACATTAAGAAAAAGACTTCTTGACATCAAAAACATATTTCATGAAAACCAAAAACCAATTCTATTGAAATTCAAAAGACATTTGAGTCATATTAAAGATATTTTTTTGTGAAATTAAAAAAAAAAACATGTCAAAAAGTTCTTGCTTCTGATAATAAAAGCTTTGCACCTTTTTTTCCCCTTTATCCCATGGATATTGACAAGAAGTGTTTTTGGGACTAAATTTCTCACAATAAAAATTTTATTTTTTCCCGCCCCTTTCCTCAAAAAAAAAAATAATAATTTGAATTTTTTTTTTTGAGGAAATTTCAAGGGAGGGGAACTCAGTATTCAAAAATTTGGGAAAAACAAACAGAATTTTCCAGGAAATGCCAGTGAAATCTGGTTCCTTTGTGGATAAATCTTTGTGAACCACATTTTCTATCAAGGCAAAATTCTTGGTATTTTCAATTTCCTACCAAGTTGAAATCCATTTGAATTCTATTTGCCATCAGGGTGAAACCCCATTAATTTTCATTTTCCATCAAGATGAAACCCAGCTTATTTTCATTGTCCACAAAGATGAAACCCAAGATAATTTCAGTTTAAAACATTTTGAAATTGAGACTTCATCTTGGTCTGTAATTTGTGAAATTGTGGATATGCACTTTCTACAGACAACATGGACCATAAAAGGTGAAATCATGTCACTGGTCAGCCAGGTCCACCATTTTGGCCGTGTTGACAGCTAATTAGAGTGTATATCCACTGCGGGAAACCGGCCATCGTAGGCGCGGTCGAGACGGCGACCGCAGCCGAGCCAGCGACCACATTGGCTTTCGACGACCACATCCCTAGGGTCGAGTTAAGACTTGGCAAGAAAGGAACTGAACAAGGAAGGTCCCACCAAGTTAGAATTCGAATGAAGAACTGATGTGAAGATACCCGGTCACTCCCGCTAGGTTTGTTGTAGTTCTCTTGACGATGGCGGTCGAAGCAAAGGGCTACGGATCCTACCAGGAACTACTCCCGATCACGAGTGATCTGGCGAAATTACTCAAATCAACAATTGGGCTCTCTGAGGACCCAGAGCATCTGTTGATAGAACAAGACCTATTGACCAATCCGACCAATGAGTCCTTATGGATTTCGTACATTCATCGATTAATGGAAGAATTCGATCGGAAGATGAAAGAGCAACGAGGCCGATCCACCGAGTTGGACAGGCGATTACTTGGTCACAAATTGGATTCCGTCCTTGGCAGAAGGGTTTATCAAATCTTGGTGTCAGTCTACGAGAGATCGTTAATATATTTTCCAAGGTCTTTTAAGCTATGGAGAGACTACCTATCGATGAGGCACTCCTTCATACTCGGTCAACCCAAGAAGAAGTTCAACCTCACCGTCAACAAAAAACGCGCTCGCCAAGCGCACGACGATTCGAGTGGACAAGAACTGAGCGTGCTGGATTACATCTCCAAAACTGAGGCTGAACTAGATGATAATGAGCGGGATCTCGATGGTGGTGGCAGTTGGTCTGGTAATCTAGATAGCGGTCTTGGTTGGTTGGAGTGGAAAGCTGTTGCCAGTGCCCATGAGAGATCTCTGATGTGGCTTCCACAGGTTGGTCTACGATCGTCGTTATCTCTAGTGACGATCGAACTAACTTTTGGTTTGTCTGGTTTGCCAAAGATGCCCAGGTTGTGGTTGTCCTACTTCACACTACTCACTCATCCATCCTGTCCAGCGCCCTTATCACTAACCCATACGCGTCACACCTTTGATCGTGCCTTACGGACTTTACCTCATACATTACACGAACGTATTTGGAAGCCATACTTGAGGTGGGCGGAACAGACTGCTGGAGGGGAGACTTGTACTCGGGTATGGAGACGTTATCTATCGGTCGATCCCAGCCTTACCGCTCACTACGTCCAATTCTTGATTGGCGAGGCTGAATCAAGCACCAATCACGAAGAAAATGATGAAGTAGATGAAGATGAAGATGAGGATGAAGATCAAGATCAAGAGGCCAAGGAGGCGGACGATGGTCCCATCAGTTCAAATTTTCAAACGTCTCACCCTCACAAAGCTCTGGTGGCCGCCAAGCTTCTCTTGGGTCTTGTTCGAAAAGCTCGGAAGGGAAAATATAAATCGCCTGATGGCAAGAGTCCTTACCAACTACTGCTTGACTTCATGGAACTGTGCGAAAAATTCCCGCTTCAGATAGGCATCAGCTTGAAGGAAACAATCCGGCGACGGCAAAAGTCAACGGCACTCCATAACCAGCCTCACGAAGAGTTAGTTAAAAACCAATCCCAGCTCGAGAATCCCCCGCCTTTCAATGGCTTGATCCGGATGGCTGGGGCTCCGATCCCCTACAATTCGCAAAATCCCCCTCCCCAAACTGGCGGAAAACCTAAAAATGACAACGTAACTGAAGCTTATGATCCAGATGTGGACTCTTCAAATCCATCAAAACTAGATATCGATCGCATCGTCGAAGTAGAAGGTTTTGATATTTATAAAGACCAATTGGGATTAATTTATACGAATTTAGCGACCTACTGGATCAAACGTACTGAGTTCGACAAAGCCCGAGAGACATTCGAGAGTGGTATTGCCAAGGTGTTGACGATTCGAGATTTTACTACGATCTTTGACGCTTATGCAGAGTTCTCAGAGCAATACATTTCTACCTTGATGGAATCGCTCGGAGATGATGAGCATGAAGATAACGATGCTCAGGAAATCGAGTTAGACCAGAAGATGAAAGAGTTTGAAGAGCTGATGGATCGTAGACCATTTTTAGTCAACGACGTCCTTTTACGAAGAAATCCGAACGACGTTCCTGAATGGGAGAAAAGAATCGTACTTTTTGGTGATGAAGACGAAAAGGTGGTCGAGACTTACTTGAAAGCGATTGAGACGATTAATCCGAAGAAAGCGACATCGAATTTCAATCAGTTATTCATTCATTTTGCTAGGTGGTATGAGGAAAATGGAGTTTCGGACCAAGAGGAATCCGTGCCTGATCTCGAGAATGCCAGAAAGGTTTTTGAAAAAGCAATCAACGTCAATTTTCAAAGAGTCGATGATCTTGCTGAAATTTGGATTGAGTGGGCCGAAATGGAAGTCAGAAACGAGTCCGTAGTTTCCAATCAGAATAGTATCTCTTAATTTAATTTATTCTCCCCGCCTCAAATAACCCCTCAACCTTCTTTCACCGGTCCTAATCTTCGGAATATAGTAATTATGATGAAGCCCTCCGAGTCATTCGCAGAGCTACGACGGTTCCAGTGAACTACAAAAAGAAAGCCATCAGTTTCCATGATCAATCCTTACCGGTCCAATCGAGATTGTTCAAGTCGTTGAAGCTATGGTCGTTCAGAGTCGATTTGGAAGAATCTATTGGAACTGTTGAATCGACGCAGAAAGCCTACGATTTGATAGTTGAATTGAAAATTGCAAATGCTCAAGTATGTTTGTCCTCTCTTTCTCCTTATCAAAGGAGCAAACCAAAAACATCTGGAGGGGCACCGGTCTGAGTTTGACGCTGACGTGAGCTCTTGAAAAATTCTGAACCACATTCAATGATGATAATATAGATTGTTGTGAATTACGCCAATTTCTTGGAGGAAAATGAATATTGGGAGGAGTCCTTTAAGGTTTACGAGCGCGGGATTGAGTTGTTTTCGTATCCTATCGTATTTGAAATATGGAACACCTACCTCACAAAATTCATCAAGAGGTATCAAGGTTCTAAGATTGAGCGAGCTCGAGATCTATTCGAACAAGCCCTCGAAAACTGTCCCGAGAAATTTGTGAAACCGATATTTTTATTATATGCTCAACTTGAAGAGAGCTTTGGATTAGCAAAGCGTGCCATGGGCGTTTTGGAACGGGCGACCGAGAAAGTAGCGCTGACTGATCGGTTCGAGGTATTCATCCTTTTCATGCACATTTACCCATTTTGTTTGCCGCTTGACGAGTATGTATGAGTTCGATAAACCTTTCTTGCTGATGGGGTTCTTAACTCAGATGTTCGCCTATTATATTGCCAAAGCTACCGAAAACTTTGGATTGCCGGCTACTAGACCGATATATGAAAAGGCAATCAAATGTTTGCCGAACGCTCAAACCGCAGAAATGTGTTTAAGATTTGCCAGTTTAGAGCAAAAGCTGGGTGAGATAGATCGAGCTAGAGCGAGTCAGTAGTACCACTTTCTTGCCGTTACGTCATACCTATTAGGATGGGTGCTGTTACACAGACTGAGATTTGCTTTTGACCATTGGATATATGCGTTCTTCAAGTCTATGCGCATTGTTCTCAATTTTGTGATCCAAGAACTTCTCCAAAGTTTTGGGAAACTTATCACAACTTTGAAATCCAGCATGGCAGCGAGGATACTTTTAGAGAGGTAAGGTTTCTCTCTTCTTGATCGATAAATCCAAGTTTTTTCATGCTCATGATATATTTTGCCGAACACCCAAAACAACCCCTCCCCCCCCCTCCGGAAAAAAATTGGCGCGTTATCAAAACGAACCGCTTTGACTTTATCTTTGTCTGTCGTATAATTTTCGGATTAAACCCTTCCATCCAAACCATGATTTGGTCATCTTAGATGCTTCGAATTAAACGAGCCGTCCAAGCTTCGTTCAATACTGAAACGTCTTATTTAGCTGCAAAAGCTGCAGTCGCAAGAGCTGCTGGCAATCTTGCCAGTAACCAGCAAGCTCAAGATACTCCCGGCCAAAACCCGATGGCTCAATTGGAGAATTCTGATTCTAAATCCGGCAAACCTTCATTTGTTTTGTGAGTAGATGATTCTCTCCAGATCCCTTCTTCCGATGTCAGAAGACGTACACTTTCTCGACGCAGCGCACGTGTCGGATTGATTCTTCTCACATTTTGTTACTTATGATTTTCAAATCATTCATTCAGATCTAAGGAAACACGAGATGAACTAGGTCGAAGCGCCTCTTCGTCTTCGACGACCGATCCAGAGGGCACCAATAACAAGAACACTAACAATGTAGATGAAATTGCGATTGACGAAGATGATGATGACGATTGATCAGCCTTTTCAAAGATGGATCAGCTAGGCATGTGCATACATACATTTGCTTTGATAGACAGACTTGCCTCTTCCAAATGCACACAAGACCGGATGTGTGTTTGATGTATATCTGCATGTCAATGCTGTTCATCGGTTGCCTTTTAAGATTAGAGAGCCCATTCATGATTGTGTTCTTGCGATTTCTGGATCGAAAAGTACTGGGGTCATTTAGCACTGCCAAATCAAAGTTGAAAAGATGCCTAAATTGCTTGGCTAGATGCCAAAGTGGCATGAATGAGCATGTGCTTTTTACAAAAAAGTTACAAATCTTGGGTTCCTGCCCTAGTGCATTTCACACACCATATATACAAACGACCACATCCAGGAGATGAGTGGATGGGGCCATTCTTACAAGGGATGGTCCAAAGTTGATGAAATTGGGACCCAGTAGTACTTTTCTGATGAACCATTTTAGTGTGAAGTAGGGGTTTCTAAGTTAGGTGCTGAGAATGCTGAAGTCTAAATGATCTTTTTAGATTGATGGAATGATGAGATTTATGAGGTGATTTGGGTATGAGATGCGGATGAGTGGATTTTTTTATCATGTTATATTTTTTTGACTTTTAAAAAAGGAGGGTGAATATGTGTAATTTATGGGTTTGATGTTATAAAGTAAGCTTGTTTCCCTTTTTTGAATATGTTGGCTAGGGGGTAGGTGTATTTTGAAAATTCATGGTTAAAAATCAGAGATTCAAAATTTCAAATTTGCTAACTCAGAGGCCCACATGAAACATTTGATGGACATGAAGTGGAAACTATTCTTTATGGAATTTTCTCTGGAGAATGAGTCATATGATGAAAAAAGCCTAGCATTAAGATTCTGGACTGCCAGCTTATTTACATTGAAGATACTATGGGCATTTTAAATTCATTTTATGATCATCTGGGATTTATTCTTGTTTGTTCAAAACCCTTCATTTTTGGTTTTGTTTTCCATTTCAATAATTTTGAGGAGTCAGTCAATCTAAAATCAGTTTCTCTTTACAAAATTCAAAAAATATGGAATTGGGATCACCAAACAGAAAAAGTAAAAGATAAATGGAAATTGGAAACTTGATGCTTTTTTTCAGCCAAAAAAATACCTTTTTTCTTTGTTGAACTCTTGAAAAAAAAAACAGAATCTAGAATCCATAAAAATCAACACAAACTAAAGATCTTATGATATTTTTCTTTTTTTTTTTTTGTAAAAGAAAGGGTGGATTAAAAAAAGGGGGGGCAAGACCTTTTTAACAGATTACTTGCACCATGAATCAAAATTATCTGCATGAAGATGGGGAGGAATCAGCGTTTTGGAACTAGTTGAAAACTGTTCAAGACCCATGGGTTTGGGAGAAATTTTGTGCTTCAAAAGTGGTATCTCCTACCTCTTTTGAGTTTTCAAGTAGTCCAAGGACAGAAAAAGTGGGCCAAAATGCGCAAAGGGGGCTCAAAAGGAGTTTTAGACTAACAATTAGTGTACAATAAAAATAAATAGTAATTCCAATTGATTACCTGAAAGTTTCTAAAACCTCCATTTGAATTAAATGTACAGGGGGGAGGGGGGGGGAAGTCAGGTTGCTTATTTTGTTGGGCCCACCCCTTTTAGGCAAGCCCAAAACCAGCCTGTTTTGTTTTGGGCTTGGACGGCCGGGTAAAATCAGTTGTTTGCTGGGACCAAGCCCAGCTCAAGCCCAAATTAGCAGGCTTTTTGCGGGTTTGGGATAGTTAGCGGGCCACCTGTTTTTTTTTATTTGAAAGCCAATGAGTATGCTTTGACATAGCTGAATGAAATTTTGTAAAAAAGAGAAACACCTTCTAATCATAAAAATATGGAGGTATGAAAGAGAAGAGTGGTTTTTGAATGGAGAAGAGCCAATAAAAAATAATAATAATCAAATTTTCATCCAATCTTGAGTACAAATCAGGCCTTCAATGGCCTCTGGAGCTAATTTGGTTCCAAATTCATCCAGATTATGACCACTGGTAAAGAATGCCTAAAAAATTAAAAATAAAAAGAAATATCACACATAAGTTAATAAGAGAAGGAGATGAATTCTTACTGATTTGGATTCACCAAAGGTCATTGGAACCATCAACATTGTCATTGCTAAACAGCCTAAGGTGGTAAATTGACATGAATTTTCTTTCCACTAGTTGAGTAAGTTGAATTGAGAGTTGCTTTCTGGTATGGCAATCAAAAGTTCATGAAGGTATAATGCCAATTAATCCAGAGGAATATTTGATTGAGATTGTGTCTTTCATTCTAAAAAATTTTGGAAACCATCTGATTTGGAATTTCTAAAGGACTTTTCAACATTTCAACTAGGATTAAAGATTTTTTTTCAATTAATGGTTTGGGAGAAGAAGAATCAAGCAATAAACATATTTTTCTTATGAGATCTTGTATGTCATCATGTACTGATTCAATAGTCATACTCCTTGAAAGAGTGTATTCTATGTATTTGAACTTGTAGCAGGGATCAAAAAAAAAATTGCAAGAGATAGAAATTAATTCACATTGGAACAGTACTTGCAAAAATTAGTCATCATTGGCTGAACTATGGAGGTAATATGGTCATTTCAGACTTCTTGAGATGAAACTTCCAGATGACATTCTATGTCTTTCAAAGTAAGAAAATACAAGTTGGAAGTTGGATATTTTGTACCAGAAATTTCATTTGTTGCTAGTTGAAAAATTTCAAAGAAGTCCTTCATCAATCCAAGTTCAAGCCATTAAGTTTCAGACGGGCAGCCTAAAAATTCTGAGTTTGAGATCTGATGATGCTGAAATGCTTATTTGTATGGGAATGCAGAATGGAACTTTTCATAGGTTTAGTTACATGGTGTTGGGACATCAATAGTATGTTCCTTCAGTTTGTTTTGGGAGAGGCCAACAATATCCATGGAATGCTCAAAATTTTGCTTTCTTCATTGGGAACCTCTGACAAACTTGATACTGGATCTGAGTTTGTTGATATCATCAAAAGAAAAATTCAATCGATCTTTGAGAGTAAGGTTGAGGAAATGAGCTGCACATTGGATATTAAGAAAATTTCCATTCAAATCCAATGAATTGTTTGGAGGTTCAAGAAGCAGATTCCATAATTAATTCATTGCACTATCATTAGAGCTAAAATTATCAGTAGTAACCAATGAACATCTATCCATCAAATTCAAATCATGAAAGGTTTGGGCTGGTTGTTAACTGATTACAACTCTGGTATGTGGGGCTGGAAGTTGTTTGAATGAAAAAATCTTCTTGTTGAGTTGCCAATTATTATCTATAAAGTGAACTGTTACCACCATGTAGCCATCATTTTGAGGGTATGTCCACATATCTGTTTTAAGTGCAATTTTTTCTACTTTCTCCAACTTGGTATGGATTGTATCTTTGAGGCAATTATGTAACTCAATCACATCACTTCTAACAATGTTTTGACTGCTTGTTTTAGATAATGGTTGTACTTGTCTTAAAAAATTTCTGAATCCTTCATGCTTTGCCATCATGAATGGATATTCATGCTTTAAAATAATCTGCACCATTGCAAATATTTCCAACTTTTGTTCAAACTTCCATGCCAAAACCTTCCCTTTTTCAGGATTCAATAGTGTTTGTATTAATGATCCAGATGCATCACCTGTTTGTGAACATATCTCAGAGTGATGAATGAGGTGAGTTGTTCCTGATTTTCCTGTGACTGATAGAGAAGCCTTGCAAGATTTCCAGATCACCCAAACATCCTTACCTGAAATGTCAAGGGTTCTTTGATTAGAACAAGTGAAACAGGAATTCCTTGAGCAAAATCCATACTTAAATGTTCCTTTCTGCTCAAAGAATTCCCAGACTTTGCTGGTTTTTTTACTTCATTTAATTAATGGTTGATCATCAAGGATTGAAAAATTTTCCTCCTTGTCAGTAATCAAACACATTGTAGTTGATTTTGATGTGGTGAAGACATGGCTTGGCTGATTGGATGCAGAGGGGGGTTGATATCTCAAACCAATGGACGCCACAACACCACTCTTTTAGCAGTGCTCCCTCATATATCATGAAGCCCCTATGGATATCCAAGACACACTGACCAACTTGGAAGCCTTGGTTTCACCCATCTGGAGGCAGTCAGGCCACTGCTCCACTTGTTAAAATACGTATGTACTTACGCATGTGCTACATATAAGTGTAATCCAAATGGGATGCACATATGGGTGTTAAACAGGCTCATTGGTACACAGGCCCTAACGGGTCCGGTGGGGGATATGGGAAAATACAGACAGATGGGCTTGTATGGGCATAATTGGGCCCAAGGTTTATTTTGGACATACTTGGCAAGAAGGGCTGGCCCGCCAAAGTATGCTTGTCTCAGGTTTTGGGCTTGGGGCGGCCCATTGGGGCCGCCGCCCGTGTTGCAGCCTTCTCGGGGCTTCTGCTTGTGCCCCCGCCTGCTTGGGGCTGCTGCTGGTGCCGCGGCCTGCTTGGGGCTGCTGCTTGTTCCGCGGCCCGCTTGGGGCTGCTGCTTGTGCTGCGGCCCGCTTGGGGCCGCTTGTATCTCTTGGTTTGGCCCATGCGGGGCTGTTGCGGCGGCCAAGGGATCCCACGCAGTGCAAAGCCACGCAGGCCTGGCCGGTTGCAAACGGAGGCCACCACTGCGGGAACAAGGGCCAGCGGCCCTGGCTCCCTCCCCCTCCCCTTGCTCGCCATTGCAAGGGGGAGGGGGTGGCTGGCTGGGTTGAACCAGCCAGCAACCAACCGCAACAAGGTGGTTGGTCAGGGCAGGGGGGATTTCATCACCCCCTTGCCCAGGGGATGACAAGGCTGGTCACAAAAAAGCAACCAGCGGTGGGGGGGACCTGACCACCCCTCCATCATTGAAGCAACGCAGAGGCCAGGGGCACTCCCCCCCCCTCCCTTTACCAAGGGGGAGGAGCAACAGGGCTGAGGGGATTTGACTATCCCCCAGCCCAGTTCCATTGACAACACCCTGAGGGTATTGACCCCCAGGGCCCCTGGTAGGGGGAATTGACCGCCCCCTCCAGGTATTTGAGAGAAAGAGGGGGGGGGGGACAGCATGTCCGCTGGTCACCCCCCCCCCATGTGAGTCTGAGACCGGACCCAGGTGTGTCCTGGGTCCCACCTGGCAATTTGTATGGCCAGGGGCTGGTTGCATGAGGCAACCAGCCAGTTTGTGAGGAAATAGGACCAGTTTTAACAGACAACCGGACCAGGGATTGAACAGCACAGGGGCTGGTTCAGCCCCATTGAGGTGGAAACACCAGAAACAACCGGAATAGGCTGGTTTTAAGGGTACAGGGACTGATGCCATGTGAGCTGATGTAGCCCAAACCAAGTAACATGGCCTGTAGAGCCTGTAGAGCTCTTTTGGGGCGGAAAATTTGCCTTTTGGCTTGTTGTATCATGGGCTCACAAGAGGCCAATCTTTTGTAATTAAGGAGCTCTTCTCCCTGCTGTTTTCCATCATTCATTCATCATCCAATTGAATTCATCACCAATATTGTCCAACTTTTTGCCCCATTGTGAGAGCCCATCAGCAATCATTGACAAAAGGTGTCCAGAATTTCTTTTGCTTTAAATACTGCTCATTTGCCTAAGCTAATTTCTGGCCATAATTATAACACCACTCCCCACATACCAATTCAACACCATAAAATAGGTTTTGATTCTTTTCATTCAAAACTCCAAGCCTCAAAACCCACCCTCCATATCTAGTTGGGAGCCGGCAAAGCAGACCAAATCCCAACCTCCTGAACAAATCTAACCAACAAAGCCTTCCGGGCTTCCAAAAAACTTGTTTTTCTTCCTAGGTGTTAGCCCAAACAAAACCTCCAACGCAAAGGGTATGGGCCAGCCCATGGGGTGCCTGGCCTGATAAGCACCCTGAGGGGGAAGTAAGCCCTTGAACTGATTGGGAAAAATCAGTATTTTTATCTTTAGACACATTTTCAAGGCCAAATTTTCCAGTCCCCAAAAATCATACATTTATTTTGAATTTTATGATTAGTTATTTTATCATCTGTTCTTTAAGTTTGAAATTGATTGATGATTAAAACAATCCAACAATCAATTTTTGCATAAAAAATAAAAAAAGGTACCAAATACCCCAAAATAGAAGTTTCAGAAAGATAAAAAATGACATCATTCTTTTGCAGTTAATGTTATTGTTAACATAATTAATTTTAGGGAAGAATCAGAATAGAACTTTAAAAAACAAAATTAATGAAATTTAATTTTTTCATTCATGGGAAAATCAAATTAGATTAATGTGATGGTTTTGCGGGTTTGATTATAATTTGATGAAATAATCAAGATGGGTATCTGAGAACCCAAAAAATTCAAGCAGAAAATATTTCTGATGCTATTTGAATTCTGCAGTATGATTTAATTTGAATGTTTCACTTTTTTAGAGCTTCAAGAATTTTGTGAAAATGTTTGATTTTTTTCGTTTTGAGGAGGGGATCATCCCATTGCTTGAAAAAAAATTAAAAATTTGAAAAGTAATAAAATACTTTAGTGAATAGATAATGTTGATCTGCAGAATTATTTTAGACCTTAAAAATAAAAGAAAAACCAAAACTAAATGAAATATCAAAGGCCAATGTTAAATTGGCAACCCTGCAACCCCCCTTCACGACCTAAAAAGGGTTGCATGGCACAACTTGTGACCCTCTTTGGGTTGCAAACAGCCGCTTGCAACCTGTTGCAGTCATGAACCTCTGCTTGCAACCCGGTTCAGTTGCAAACAGCCACTCATGATGCAATTTGGAGTTGTGAGCGGCCGTTCACAACCCATTTGCAAAAAAATTTTTTTTTTAAAAAAAGAGATGTTGAAAAGAAAATAAATAAATAAAAATTAAATTAAAATTAATAAATACAAATAAAAATAAGGCCAAATGAATATTGATAGATATGAATAAAAATAAGGCAAAACAAATAAAAATAAATAAATAAAAATAAAAATAAGTAAAAATAAAAATAAGTAAAAATAAAAATAAATAAAAAATAAATAAAAAATAAAATAAAATAAAAATAAAATAAAATAAAAATAAAATAAAATAAAAATAAAATAAAAAACAAGTAACTTGACAAGCCCTAAAGTAAAAGTGCCAAAAAAAACAAGTTTTTTTTTGACCAGCCCTAAAGTAAAAGCACCAAAAAAAAAGTTCAACTTGTGTTAAGCTGATCTCATCACAAGAAGTGAAAATACTCCTTTCAATGGGATCAGCCCAACAAAAGTTGAAATGACTTACCAATAAAATATCATTCAAAACACTCATCATAATTATTTTAACTCAAAACACTCAAAATAATGATGTTTAAAATTTGATAACCCTTTATATTAATAGAATTAAAAGATAAGAATCAGAACCCAAACCCAAATGATCAAATTGAAATGAAGTCTATAAATTAGAATACAACTCAAGTTCATCTTTGATGTGATCAACCCAAAATGAGGCTTTTTTGGAAATCATGGAACATGGTCTGTAAACTATGGGCAGGGATTGGAATCACATCTCCCTTAAGTATAAGCTGCAACCAATGGTTATTGTTAAGAAAGCCAATGAACATAGGATCTGATGGTTCTTTTACACCCATTTTCATAGGATTATAAGTACAGCTTGATTCCAATGAAATGAAAAATATTGGTCTTCCATAAGTATCTGCTATTATTTGACCCATATCTAACTTTGAAAGCCATTTTAAAGTTGGGATCTTTTCATTGATGTCTTTAACATCAAGTCTTTTTTTCTATCTTTTAAAAATATTTACTGCTACCAAGGATCTTAGCATAGCATGTATTATTTTTCTTCAATGTTTCAATCATTTATTTTCTTACTTGAGACCATCCATGCTCATCATAACCAAGTGATTTAGCAATGACTCTAAATCCAAAATTTCCATAACCAACCAGATCCCAAACCTCACCCAAAAACTTATGTAAGTTCTCAGTTATTTCATTAACGCAATTCACTTTCTACAATCAAAAAATAGTTAGACACAATTCTAATCTCATTAAAAGAAGCAAAACTCACCAAAGATGAGCTTCTGTTTGGCTCCTCCATTTCTTCCCCTTCATCCTTTGAAAAGGAATCTGATTCCAACAGCACCAAACTCAGTGAAATTTCAGTCTCTTCCACTGAACTATGAAATTCAGATGCAGATCCATCATTGCACTACAGAAATAATTTTCCCATCAGTTCATTAAATCATGAAAATGAACATTTCTCAAAATAAAAGGCTTACTATCTTGGGTCTTTCTTGTCCCCTTTTAACTGTTTCTTCAGTCTTGTCCTCTGAACTATGAGATTCAGATGAAGAGCCATTGTTGCACTACAGAAATCATTTTCCCATAAGGTCATTAAACCATAAAAATAAAGATTTCTCACTCACAATAGAAGACTTAATGTATTTGGTCTTTTGGGTCCCCTTCTAACCCTTTTTTCCCTCTTAATTGCTCTCTCAACATGTTCAAATTTTAAAAGCTCACAATGGGTTTCTTTCAATTTTGGTTTACCGCAGCTTGACCTTAAAACCTTTGGCTCAAGCCTTGGCTTGGCAATCAAAGCAGCTGTATTATCAAGCATTTAACTTAGAATCTCCAACCTAAATTCTTTTGGTTGTTACCTATACACAGAACTCCACTTGTTAAACATTTGAGATTATTCATCAAGCCCTGGATCTGTTTTGAACTGTCAAAACCAAAATTATTATCAATTTTTCAATCCCAGAATTAATCTTTCAATCCAATAATTAATCTGTCAATTCAATAATTAATCTGTCAATCCAATAATTAATACCCTTCAAAAAACCCCACTTACTTCATTGGAAGGGTCATAGTCTAACTTCCACTGAGGATGAACATCCTAAGGTACAATGGATCCTCTTGATGCTGATATTTCACCTAAAATTTGGGAAGAAGGCAAGCCCATCGTATTTTAATATGACTTGGAGCACACCTTGCCATCATGGTTGCGCTTTAACTTCTCAAATTTTTCCCCAAAGAGTGAAATTGCCTCAATTGACAATTTGTAACCCAAAGGTAATAGTTCTGTTGGAAGACCTGTCCCCAGCTTTATTTGATAGTTTTTAAGTTCTGCATGGACTGATTGGATTCGACATCCAATAGTTCCTTCAAGGTGTTTCCACATATCCAAAAAGTTCCCCAAAGATCCCACAAGTAATTGTTTGAAAGTAGAATGGGTCCCTTCTACCTAAGATGTTGTTTTATTTCCAAAGTCTGGGTAGAAACAATTCAAAGCCATTAAAAAAGTCTATTTGATAGGGAGAATATTATTTTCCATATACTCCAGTACATCCTTGTGGTCTTTGAAGAAACACTGTATACAAGTTTCAAAGTAAGCTATCACACCTGAGATAAATAGAATAAGCAATAAATTGTCATACTCTGAGTTCTGCATCATTGACTTCTGCCTCCCCCTTAGTTTTAGAGGCCCCATAATTGGCCCAAAGATTCATGAAAATTTGCCATCCTTCATTGTCATTACTGAAGTGCACTTTACAGTTTTCTTGGATGTTTTTAGACAAGTCCCAGGAGCGCAACTTTCTGGATGACTCAGTGAAACTGTGTTTAATAGCAAAAATAAGAGCTTTTTCATGGTCCATCAAAAAGACTTTTGGAAGCCTCTTGTAATCATAAGCCAGCTCCTTTAATGCTTTCAACGACCAACTTTAAAAATCATGTGTTTCTTTTGTTATAAAAACAAAAGCATTTGTAAAAGTCTTTTTGTTGGCAGTCATTCCTACAACATGCAATAGAGGGATGGAGTCCATAAAACCTTTTCCTTCCAGTTCAGCAAGCTTTACCTTTTTCTTAGTGTTATAGATTGTTCTATCATCAATGTATTCTCCACCATTGATCTTGATCAATTTTCTTTTAATCTGGACCATATTGAGCCCATCTTTCATGCCTTACCCTAGTAAATCTAATGCTTGACCTGATATTCTCTTCAGTTGTGGATGCACTGAAGGAATTTCTGATGGTTGATGATTGTTTAGGCCATTTCTAATGGAGAGATGCCACATGGGATCTTCTACTTTCCTACTTGCACAGATCACAAACTGACACCCAACCTTCCTAGTTTGAGTTTGCCTTTGACATTTAGTGAGACATGGCCCTTCATAAACCCCATATCTATCACATGCTAGATCAACATATTTATCTCTACTTGAATTGAAATTCATCAATGCATAGCAATGAATGGCTTCCATTTCTGAAAATAAATCTTGGCTTCTTTCATAGTAGCAAAGGCTCTCAAAGTAGGAGGTTCAAGCCGTTCTGGCACCCCTTATTTACATTAGTATCTGTCAAGCCAAATTTTTCTCAGTCCCATGACATATCAAATGTTACCCACCACCTTTAGTAAATTCAATTTGTGAAAGAGCATCTTGTTCCAGTTTTGAAGAAACATCTTGTTCCTCAATTGTAACTCTAGATGAGGATGCAATTGGGGCTTCCAATGTTTTATTTTCAAACTCCCTACCAAAATCTCTAGATTCCATCAGAACTTTGTTTAGTACACTTTTAATTAAGTCCTTTAACATAGCCTTGTTTAATCTGGGAGGGCTTTTCCTTGCCACTGTTCCCATAAACCAAAAAAATTCAACAGAAATTTAGTAGCCCATGCAATTTTCAATCCAAAAACTCCAAAGTTTTGCTCACTTTTGGGTTGAGAAAAATTAATTTATCCAATGGGCATGTTTTGTATGTGTAGGTGGTGTGTTTCAAGAGTTTTTGCCAATAGGCAGGATGTTTTATTTCCAAGTTTCATTGTGGTCCAATAGTCCCACATAGTATTCCAGATCCCCAAATTTGGGTTTAAAGCACCCACATGTGGTCCAGGGGTGCCTAGGTACCCCATATCCCCCCTCAAAAGGCCCATATGGGGGGGGAGTAGCCAAAATGGGCCAGGAAAACACGGGCATCCTCCGCTTGCAACTTGTGCATCCCCCAGGGGGTTGCAAGACCTCAATCTTGACACAAAATGGGTGGCAAACCCCCATTTGCAATCCCTGGGGGGATGCTCCAGTTGCTTTCAACCTGAATTGCTACCTTTTGGGCCATGATTGGCTGTTTGCAACCCGTATTGGTTGTGAAAGGCAATTCACATCCATTTTCAACCCTGAAGTTGTGAATATAACATTGGCCAATATCAAATGTTGAAAATGACTGAGAAAAAAAATTAAAAAAATTCTGAAGATATTTTTTTTTCAGGCAGAGATTCATTGATATTCAAAAACAAAGGGTAATTTTTTTTTGATCATTTTAATATCTATATTGAACCAAATGGTTTGACTTTAATTCAATGCATTCATTTTCATATCATTTTTTTAAAAAAAATAAAAAGTCCTGGTTTTTTCTTTCCACACATTACTGTGAAGACTTACTTCCCCCACCCCCCCCCCTGTACATGGATATATTCAACAATTGAAATTTGATTTATTTATACATTTTCAATGAAAGAAGAAAAAAAAGGACTGAATTTATCCAAGGAGGCTTTTTTTTATGGATACATTTGTGCTGTTGGATTTGCTTTTCAACCCAAGGAAGGTGTGAAAAGCTCAAACCAAACCAAAAAAAAAAAATTTTTTTTTTTAGGAGCTTCTTTTATCCAAAACAAGATTTGAAAAACTTTTGCGCCCAGAGGAAAGGATTGAAAATCATCCCATTTGGAATATTGCTGGGTTCCAGGGTCCCTAGGGCCTCCTGAATATATGGAGAATCCTGTTTTATAAATTTTGAAGACTTCAGGCAATCAAGGAAATGGTGCATAGACCAGTTTTGATAGCTCATGAAAGCCTTCAGGCATCAAAACTGCTATAATTTTGACATCTATTAAG
Source organism: Puccinia polysora (assembly GCA_025617555.3). Lineage (NCBI taxonomy): Eukaryota > Fungi > Basidiomycota > Pucciniomycetes > Pucciniales > Pucciniaceae > Puccinia > Puccinia polysora. Next base: position 15,017,997 of record CM062644.1, read on the forward strand.
AAATGCCTTACAACCTGCTTCTTGAAAAATTGAGATCCCCAACTCTTTTTTTTGGCTAAAAATCTTCAAGAGACACATGCTGTCTAGAATAGATGGTATCAGTGGGCCTAGAAGACTGATTCCTCCTTTCTTTTCATTATATTATATGTTATTTCAAGCTTGTCTGAGTAAACTCCCAAGTCTGGCTTGAACCAGTGCCTAGCAGTCTTTTGTGGGTGCCCAGTGGGCTTGATTTCTGCATCAGGTTGAGCTGCTTCAGGTCTTGGCACAAAGCCAAGCTCCAATTTGCCAAAGCCAAGCTTTTGGCACCCCCCCTCACTCATTTTCTCCCCCCCCTTGCCACCTTCTCAGTTCTACCTGCCAAGGTTCTGGCAGCTAATGCAACAGGCATCAATCTCTTACCTCAATGAGACTCCACCAATGTTGAAGTCAAATAAATGTCTTTTTATTGCCCCATTTGGTGTTGATGGCCTTGTAACTCTTCTGTTTGCTTGTTGATGGTGATTGCTCAGCTCCTTTTATATTTTTATGAAAATTCTTCATTTATTTTCTCTAATTGAAAAAGTTGTAAATAGTATTTAAAATTCAATTGAATAAAACAAATAAATAAATAAAGTGACCTCAATTATCAATCTGCCAGGTGTGGGAAATTGGCTTGGGTGTTGGCCAAGTCAAACTTTGGCCCAACCCACCCAAACTTGGCTGTGTGCCAGGTTGCAATTGGCTATGTTCCAAGCGGGCTTTGGGGGCTGCCACGGGGGCACTAGAGGGTTCCCAGAGCGCTTTAGCAAAAAAATTGGCTAATTTGGGTGGGTTCCCAAACAAGCTTGAAATACCATATTATATTTTGTTCAATTTTATTTTTCTTAGTGAACCTAGTTTATCTGGAGTAAATTGACTGAGTGGAACCAATACCAGGTAAGTCTTTTGAATAAATATATAAATATATATTCATTTATGTATTTATATGAAGAGAATCATATTTTTCATGTCCCCTAACTTAAACTCATGGTAAAACTATTTCTCTGCTATTTCAAACCAACATGTGAGGTTAATTGCTTAAACTCAAGGGTGTTACAGGAGATTTGAATATTGAAAATTGGGTTCAGAAGCTGGATACATGGGTTCCTAAATCCAAAAGAAAAAATATTACAAAGTTATGTCAGTATTTCAAGGCCTTCAAAAATACATCCAAAAAATAAGTAAAAAAACAATGGTTCACAACACATTTTAGGATCACTTCCTTTGACTTTTTACTTAATTCTTTTGGGATTTTGAATTTGAAAAGTTTTTCAAAATAAACTTAAAATCTCTAAATAAGTTTTTCATATATTTTTTGAATGTATTTTTGGCCTCCAAAATTTGCAACCAATGTAAACAGAAGGAAGAAATTAAACACCTATCTCTATCAAAAGATTGGTTTTTCAAGGGTTGGAAGCTACCAATTTACAGCTACTTCAAAAACCATAAAGTAGCTGACATTTTTCTCTACAACCTTAGCTGCAAGTTTCATTTGGTCCATGCATCTACTTCACTCAAGATTTTGCACCAGGAAAAAGGCTTCCTCCTCCGATTGGGGGCAATATAAATTAGTCATTTTCTATATTTTTTCAAAACATTAAGCTTCAATATTTCTTTCAATTTTTATTTTCAGTTGATTAAAAAATTGGTAGAAGGGTAAAATAGGAATTATTTAGATTTTTTTTTGAGGGTTTTTACCCCCAAAATAGGCCTAGGCCAATGGGTTCTTCCAAATATTCAAAACCAGAAGGATCTCTTTCACTTGAAAACTGAGAGACCTTCTTGAACTTAATGGCTGCTCCTTTGTTTTTTCCTCTTACTTTGGATCATTGAGTGGAATTTGGCTCTTGAATCAGGGTAAGTTGATATCTTCCACTGTACAGCTTCTTGATTTCACCCAGATAATATAGCTGTTCTCTGGGTGGCAACTTGCTGAATTCCTCAAACCTTTGAGTGGAATACAGTTTTTCATTACTGTATTTTGTTGGAACTTGAAGTTTTTCTGAATCTTCAGATGCATCAGGCTTTAGAGTTAACTGGAAAAATAAAAAAACAAAATAAATCAGGAAATTATAAATTTGAGTTTGAATCAAAAAAAAAAAAAAAGAAAAAGAAAAAAGAAAAAAACTTACTGTTAAGGGAGCTTTGACATGCCATTGAGGATGAAAATATTCAAGTTGGAAGAGTTCACCCTTTCTGATTATCAATTTTGCTTTGTGAATACATGGTATACCCATATAAGAAGAGTAATCACAGTTGTTTAAATTGGTTGAATATTCTAGAACTTGATGGAATGAGTTAATTATTTTGAGGGAATAGTTGCTTACTCTTCCAGAAAGATGATCCGCAAAGTGAGGCAAACCAATCAGATTCTTGAATTCTGGCTGACAGGCTTATATTGCTCTGTCATGGTTTTGGATGCTGATAGAATTTTATAAGTTTTGAACAAAATTATAGGAAGAGCCAATTGAGGAATTGATGAACTGTTTGATATAGGAGTGAAGAAATTCTATTCTGCAGGTGCTTGTTTTGAAAAATTGAGTGTTTGTTGGACAAATATGAGACAAATTTTCTTTTAAAGGGAATCCAGTTCTCAAGAAGATAGTTGGAAGTTGGAGAATTCCAAACCACAGAAATTTTATTGAATTTTTCCGGATAGGTTGATTTGGATTGGGAATGGACCAATTGATGCCATTGTTTCTGAAACAGCTTCCATTCATCTTCAGATGTAAAGTGCTTTCTGCAGTGGTTTTGAATATTTTTTGAAATATGCCAGAGACAGAGAAGATGATGAGAGGAATGGAAAATGGTCCCAATTGAACTGATCAGTGCTTTTTCCTTGTCTGTAACAATCACACCAGGTTTTTCATCTTCTAAGATTTGCTGAATTTGAGTCAGGGCCCATTCATAGTTCTTTTTTTTCTCTAAAGATAAAAAACAGAAGGGAACTTAGAAGCTTCTGGAACAATTGTTTACCCCAAGAATATGAAGAAGGTGAAATCCAAACTTGGTTTTTTTATATGTAAAGTCCATCATTAGAAGAGTTGGTAAAAGATTGAGGAGTTTTATCAAATCAGGGTGGGAGATGAATAAGGAAGTTATTTTTCCATCCAAATTATTCATTTTTTAGAAAAATGAAGAATGACAGAGTTCAAATATGAGTGCTTCAACTGGAGTTTTGCCATCAAGGGCATTTTTTTTGACTTTGGGATCTTTTATTGTAAATAGTATTGAGATTTGTATGGAAAGGAGATCATGAGGTTTGTATAAGAGAGTTGAGAATTGTGAATTGGGGGACTCCCACTTAGGTTAAATTTTGAACCATCTCCTGTTGCTTTCTTGGGATTCTCTTGTGGATGGGATGAGTTGCAGGATTAGTGGAAGGTGGATGGTTGTATTCTGGACATATAACCTTTACCACCCAGACACCCAATCTTTTCAAAAAATTACCTGATAATCTGAAAGGAAAATTGTTTGTTCTTGAGTTTTTTTTTTTAACTTGGTGGTATCTTTTCTGGGTTTATATTCCCCAGATTTATCACATTGATAAGTGTATGTATGTTTCTTTCAATTGGAGACTCTGGTATATATGGCATATCCATGTGATTTTGCCCATGATTAAATAGCTTCAAAGAGCCCCTCCCTCTGTTTATATGATAGCTCAGGAGGGGAGGGCAGAGGGGTGGAATCATGAGTTTAGGTAGATGAAGAAGGAGCAAGAGGAGTTGAATCAATATTTTGATTGGGTGAGATGATGGTAGAAGGGCCTGGTGAAACAGTTCTGAAAAGTGGGTGGATGTTTTCTTGAGTCATTGCAAAAAGACATTTTCTTTTTAAGAAATGTAGTGAAGATGGGATTTGATAGTTGAGAAATATATTTAGAATAATTTGAGTGAAAAAAAGGTATTCAGAGACTTGATATAAGAGGTAAAATTGTTTTTTTTTGAAAGTATCAGGAGTGTTGAGTTTTTTTTTTTTTTTAAAGAGTGGTGAAGGATGATGAGTGGTTTGTGGAGTAGTGGTTTTTGGAGTGGAGTGGTGATGAGTGGTGTGGTGTGGTGTGTTGTGGTGTGGTGAGGTGAGGTGATGTGATGTGTTGTGTGGTGTGGTGTGATGTGATGGGTTGTGGTGTTGTGGGGTATGGTGTGGTGTGGTGGTGTGGTGAGGGGTGGGGTGGGGTGGGGTGGGATGTGGTGTGGTATGGTATGGTATTGGGATGGTGTAATGGGGGGTGATGGGAGGGTGGAAGAGGTCAAGGGGTTGGTTTATAAAATAATTGGGGCGCCCCAAGATGGGTGGAGGTCCCAGGATAAAATTTTAATTCATATTGAATATGCATGTGAAAGGGCTCAAAGAAGAGTCCCAGAATCCATAAGGGGTTTATGATGATGCTTTTCTTGTTTGGTTATTGAGACACAAATAGTGCCTCAAAAATTGAAAAATAATAATTTTTGGAAAGCTTCAGATAATGCCTTTGAAACTGTAGCTCCAAATAATTTAGATCATCATTATTTTTATCAGGAAAAAAAAAATCAAAAAAGGATAATTAAACAGAGACCTCCATTTGCTTTTGAATTATGTTCATTGTCTTTCATAATTTGAGAGGTAAAAAATGTGACAAGCAGTCAGAAAATTTTTTACTTCAGATTTTGGATTATATTCTAAATTTATTTAAAAATAATTTGAGGGAATTTTGATGCCAGATGTAATAAAAAAAAACATTGTGATTGATGTGTTAATTTGAAGTGTTTATGCATTGGATTCAAATTTTTTTTGAGGCCCAGGATACATCCAAAAATTCTGAAGAAAATGTTAGAAAGATCTTTAATGGTTGTCTTAAATTTATAAAAGATTGAATCACCCCCCCCCCAAAAAAAATGATCAAAAAGGCCAACCAAAGGATCCAAAATTCCAATGAAAAAATTGAATTTTTTGAGTTTTTTTTTTTTTTTTTTTTTTTTTTTGGTTTTTTGAAGGATTTTTCACAGGTAAATGATACATCAAAAAATTCTGGAAAAAAATAGTTGAATGTTCTTCTTCTGTTGGTTTAGCTTTCTGATAGCTTAAATTTCCAAAAAAAAAAAAAAATAAAAAATAAAAAATAAAAGAAGAAGTAAAAAGCCCAATAGAAGGATCCAAACGTCCAATGAATTTTTTTTTTTTTTAATTTTTTGGTTTTTTGATGGAATTTTTTAAGGTCAAAGGATACATCAAAAAAAAAAATCTAAAAATAAATATTGGGAAGGTCTTTGAATGTTGGTTAAACTTTCTAACAGCTGAAATAACCAAAAAAAAAAAAAAAAAAAAACTAATAAAAATAGCCCAAATAAGAATCCAAAAACCCATTGAAAGATTGTTTTTTGCCAAATTTCATTATTTTTGGATTCCATTTTTGAAGGGGTTTTTTATTTTTTTTAATGGCTCCAAAATTCCCAAAGATTTTTTTTTTTTTTTGGGGGGGGGGGGGGGTTTATGAACCCCAGCTACAGGACTGTGGTGTCAGAACTCAGAATAAAAAAAGTAAAAAAAAAATTTTTTTTTTTTTGAAAGTACTGTGAAATAAAGTATTTATCTGTGTAGCAGCAAAGGCACCCAAGGGCAGTTAGACTTAAATTTTCATGAAATCAAGGATTGGGCCCCTTGAAAAATTAATGCCTTATTTATAACTTATTGATTCTTTATCATCCATCATCCATACTTATCATCACTGATCATGAAAAATCTCTTGTTGATGATTCTCAACCCTTTGAATCAGATCTACCAATGGCCTTAAATCACCCAATCAAAAGATCCCCTTCCCCTTCCCCCCCCCCCCCCCCCCAGAAAAAAAAAACCCCTACATCTGTTTTCTTTGGGTTTTATTTTTAGACATCCCAGCTACAACATCAATATCTGGCTGGGGATGGTAGTCTGATATCTCCCCCCCCCCCCCCAAAAAAAAAAAAAAAGATTGTCAAAGTTCACCCCCCTTGAATCATGCCCATTGCAATTCAACAAAACCCTCATGTAAGGACCCCATGTACTGCATTCTGGGGAATGCATATGCTGACTTGGATGGCCTAGCAGTAGGTTAAAACTTTTGTAATTCTCTACAGGTTATGAGCCTGGCAGTACCACTGTTGCATGTTCAATCCCCCATTGTAACCGTTCCCTGTCACCAATCACCTACCCAGATATTCCATGGCTGGGTGGCCCTTATCTGGTCATCCAGGCTTTGCCCTCATCCGGTCAGTCATGCATCAGACCCTCACCTGGTCCTAACTTATTGCCTGCCAATACCCAACAAGGTTGCAAGACACAATGCCCTACCCAAGTTTAGCCCTGCAACTCACTCTAGTCACAGGACCAGTTCAATAAAATCCTATGACTGCCTTAATATCTAGTAGAATCACAATCTGTCAAAGTTGACAGTCAACATTGTCTCTTGGTTAGTAACACCTCTCTTCTGGACATCTCATGGGTCCATTGTAGTTTCCAGTTCAATGTTACTGAATTTGACCTGTGGGGGAATGTAAGGAGCCGGCCACTTCCTGCATTCTGGGAAATGCATATGTTGACTAGGATGTGTTGAAATTATTGTTGGATTAAGTATTGCCTCAAGCTAGAGTGCAACCTCATTACTTTAGCCTCATACTCTTCCACCTATTTAGGCTCTTGAGTGTTCAAGTCTAGTGTGTTCTTTATTCTATACTGATTAGTTATAGATCTAGAAACATCTTTATCTTGAATCCTAGTGGCCTTCTTTTATACTTGCTCTTGAGTGTTATTGTCTAGTGACCTCTTTATACCATGCTATGCAGTCACTGTTCTAGTGGGTTCTTTATCTCTAATCCTAGATGCTTTATCATATCACTACCATGTTGAGTGTTGTTTGAGTGAGTGAATGTTCAGCAACACTTTTGTGCTTGTCAACCATTTCCTCTTGTGACAATCCTACTTGTAGTTCATACATACACTATTCATTATTGTTTCTCAACCACTCATCAGCCATCCTGTACTTAGTCTATTTATAGTGATGCCTGATCAAGTGAAATTCATCATCTGTTCTTACTCACACCAAACCGGAGTGCCCTCCTTGGCTCCCCAGATCCGCTCCCCTTGGCGTCATAAGATCCCTTCTCATCTCTTCCTTCAAATTTCAACCAGTGTGTCTCACTCTAATCTTCACAGGATGACCTAGCGGCGGGTTAACCCTTTTCTCATTCTCTACACCTCATGCCCATTTTTCTTTTTCTTTTCTTTTCTTTCTTTCTTTCTCTTTCTTTCTTTCTTTTCTTTTCTTTTCGTTTCTTTTCTTTTTCTTTTTCTTTTTTTTTTGGTTACTTCCTGCTAACTTGGAAATCCTCACGAGTGAGTCGAAAAGGCTTTGTTCGATACCTGCCAAAACCAAAACCAAAAACAAAACAAAAAATTAAAGGCTCACCCCTCTTTCGTTCCAAGAAGGAAAGAGAAGGAAGTGATCGATCCAGGTTTATGGATGATGGTGTATTTGATTTATCTATGTATTCATCGGATCAAGGTTTTGAAGAATTAGTTCTGATGGGAGGGATCTCAGGATGTATGTAGGGTATGCAAGCCCACAAGTACTTGTACGAACGTTCTCAACACTCCACTCACCAAACCAGTTCAACATCATCACTTAATCGATTAATTCGAAAAACGAAAGGATGCTACCGAGATGTATAGTACACTGGCTTGTTTGGATCGATGGAGCTCGAGCCCGCTCAGTGCGAACTGAGCGCCTGAAAACATGACTAGAGTAGAACTCCGATCCCTGAATTTCTTTTTGTCCAAACATATATATATCAACATTTGGTAACTTTGGATTGGGACCTCATAAGCAAGGTTTCTGATCGATCGATCGATTGATAGTCTCGTACGCACGGAGCCATGATCGCGGCCGCTGATCTTCCAGCCTCACGCTCTCACGCTCTCAAAAGCGCACCGATTCTTCGCCCCTCGAGTGATTCGGGCGGGGCAGAGGGGTGGATGGGTGGAGTAGGGACAAGGTGGGTGGGAGAAAGGCGCGTGGGAGGTGGGCCGAAGGCAAGATAGACGGACTGGTCGTAGCCGAGGGAAAAGAACAAGGAGACGAGGAGGATAATAGATTATGCTTGGATGATTATATCGGCCTAGATACGGACGTACATACACGAAGGAACTATCACGGGGAAGAAGCCTAACATCGGCCAGTCGATACATGCGCAGGGCGGTCGAGAGTGGCCGAGAGTTGATCGGTGGCAACGAAGGAAGAAGAAAGACGACGAGGAAAGATGATGATGGATAAGCGATGAGGAGATCAAGTTTAATACACACAATAAATCTGTATCAACATCCATCGAAGGAAAAAAAAAATACAAAGTCATGTTTCTTGAAAGCCAAGACCAAAAAAAAAAAAAAGCCCTCCTCAACTGATAAACGTCCTCTTTCTTTAACAAAAATCTCGACTTGGGGTCGATGTTGCGTAGATGGGCTGAGTCGTGAGATGTGCGAGAAGGTGGGGTCTTTGAGCCGGTAGAATGCTCTCGGACGCCCACCTATGGCCGCTCCTTCTTTGGTACGAAGATCTGCTTGGGTAGTGTCTTGGATAGCGGTCCTGCTTGCTATTTCGAGGCCAGAGGAGAGAAGGAGAAAGAGATCGTTCGAGTAACGAATCGACTCGACTTGCGGGGGGAGTTTTGTTTCTTCATGGGAGGGGAGGGGGGGGGGGGGGGTTCAAAACGAAGAACCGAAACGAATCAAGTCTCTAATTTACCAACGAACTGAATAAAGTGCGCAAAAGGAAGGTGCGAGTTTTTTTTTTCGTAACAGGAACCAATTTCATTTTTTTTTTCTCACGTCAGTACATATCCATGGCCATGAGCGAGGGAGAATGGAAGACATGCAAAAAAGGATTCAAGAGATGAATGGAGGAGGGAGAGAGAAGGGTGTGAGAAGATGAAGAACGTGAGACTCAACAGCTTCTCGAGTCTTGGTAGAATGATTCGTTCCGATATCTAGATCGATATTCCAGCACAAAAACCTTAAGAGCCCAAAGATTGGACGAGCGGGATGGGGGGAGAACGAAGTGAGAATCGAGTGGGGGGGGAGGGAGAAGAGCAAGGATCAGTAACCAAATCGAATCAGGCTGGGTACTGATGATTCAAGATATATCAAAAGAGGGTGGGGATAGAGAATAAATAGACGATTGGACTCAACAGAGTATCAACAGAATTCAAGATCAGGTCAGTCAAGAATCTTAGAATCCAGAACGGTAGGAGGCCGAAGAAGATCAAGACTAAGGGTAACAGATTTTCATTCAACCTCTTTCGAAATCCGACATCCTTAGGATCTTGATCAAAACCCTTGGAATCCATCCCGGATCGATTCGAAGCAGGCAGAGGTGATGAGGACAGGTTGTAGTTCGAATTGATTAAAATTTGGTACCCAATCAAGGAAATCGTTAGGCTGATCGTCAGTGTGATTAAATTCAAAATCAACTTTACCAGTAAGTCTTTTTTTTTTTTGGAAGGGGGGGGGGGAGAGTGGAAAGCAAATTTTAAAGCAAAAAAGCTGTTTTGGTTAATAACTAGCCTCTCTTCCTTTTTTTTTCTTTCTCTCTCTCTCTTTTGTCGACGAATTCAAGTTTGTTTGAATCGATAAGGGTGGTGAAATTAAAAGGGGGGGAGGAGTAAGCAAAAGACTCAACTATGGATTAAGTTAATCTGTGAGTTTTTGAAGAGCAAGGCTTGGATTTTTTTGAATGAGGTGAAAAATGAGAATCCAGTAATACCAGCATAGATGAGCGAGAAGGAGTTTAAGAAATCGAACAATCGATTGAAGAAGTCGATAAGGAATTTGATCGAACCGGAACAGAACGGTGACAGGAAGAAGTTCGAGATCGGATTTCTAAAGATCAAAGTACTCAGGGGGCCTTGGTGGGATGATGGTCGACCGGTCGTCGTCGATCGACCATGGGTGAGTTTCTTCAAGAACTTGAACATCTTGGACGAACTATCGAAGACGGTCAATAGGAATGCCGAAAGACAGACGGTCCCTAGGGAAGGACCCAAGGCTCTACCGATCGATTCGTAGGTCGATTGGATGGCTGAATAACTCTTTCGATCGTGGGGTCCACCGGGTGGTGAATGACGATTGAAGTACCAATGTGAGACGACACCAGCGATGATGATCCTCTGTAAGTTCCTAATCACGTTCAAACTCCAGGACCAAACGAAACCTGTGACAAGGACTTGACCGACCGTACCAGGATCGATGATCAAACGAGCCTGGGTTTGATCATCTCGACCGTTGAGGAGGCATCGAGAGATGAGGGTGATGAAGGGAATACTGAAGAGGATACAAGCCATAGTGAGCATCAGGGAGACCATGACGAGACTGGGATGTTGGATGACGACGCCGATCGAGAGATTCAAGACTTGAATCGTCCGAGAGATCCTACCCCTCTGGGTCCACATAAACCTCATCAAGAGAATCGAACTGAGGATCGACAGAAAACTCAAGTATCCCATCCCAGGTTGTTGATGGTTTGAATCCGATAACGACTTGGACCAAGTCCACAAGCCTATGAAAGCCAGGGTGGATGGAACACCGAGGATGGTACCGTAGACGAGATACTTGATCGAACGATTGACCAGCAGTAAGAAACTCAACGAGACCAAACATATTCCGGTTGTGATGGTGATCAGGAGGACTAGGATCGGTAGGCTCTTGATGATCAAGCTCGAGTGATTCGTAGGATCTTTCGAATCATCATCCTTGACGTTCGGAGGGGATGAGATGATGAAGAGCCAGATCGATTGGATCAAAGTATACAACAGGGATCCTAACCAAGCGGCAATCCAGAACGAATCTCGATAATTCTGAGGTCCCAGTGAGGTTTGACCGGGTACGTCTGTGCCGATATCACGTGCCTCGGTGGGGTAAACGTAAACGGTAGGCATGGGTGGATGATGAAGATCGTAATGGATCTGAGTGACTGGATAATCGGTTAGATCGGGGGATAGGTTGGGGGGATTAGGATGGGTTTGATGAGAGCTAGGACGTTCGGTGAGTTCAGATCGGAGTTGCTGGAGATCATGGTTGGGTAGGGAATCGAGACCGAGGGTTGCTGTCCTTGATGGATTCGAACGACTGGAGGAGGTGGGTGGATGAGAGGATGAGGGTCGAAGGGTTGGATCTGATGAGGACGATGAATGACGATCGACTTGGGAGGGATGATGAACGTCGAGGGTTGGATGGGATGAGATGGATTGATAGATCTTCCAACCGGGACGATCGAGTGAAGGGGTGGGATGGGCTTGATGAGATGATGGAAGAGAGTTGGAGGGATGGTAGGATGGATGATGATGGGCGTAGGAGATTTCGGATGCCACGAGATTGGAGAGCGCATGGGAGGCTAGTAGATGACGGGGTAAGTTGATGGTTCGATGTTGATGGTTCGAGTTCGAGGGAGGGATGTGATCGTAGAATGGATCTTCGTCTTGGAACTGGTTGGGATGCTGATGATGAGTTGATGGGTGAGGATAGTCTGGGGTGAGTTGATCATCCTCGACGATCGAGGTTAGGTTGAAGGGTGTAGGAGGCTGGTGAGGCTGAAGGTCATCGTCGTCGTCGTCGTCTTGGTTATCATCATGATCCATGATCCCTCTGGGTTGATGGTGATGATGATGGTTTGATAGTTGGGATGAGGATGATGAGAATAGCCTCGGATCGTCCTCGTTGGGTAGGATGTCATGATGATCGATTTGATTTGAATCTCGAGTCGAGTAGAATAGAGGGTTTTGATGATCGGAGGATAGACTGGATGAGAAGAATCTTGATCTGTAGATTGGATTGACGAATGAGGTCGATAGGAATCGAGAGAGGGATGGAGTAGTGATGAAGTTTTGATGATGTGAGTGTGAGATTGGATGAGATTGTTGAGAGTGGGGGTGGTGGTGGTGGTGGTGGTGATGATGGTGTTGATTGGACGATGATGATGATGGTGTTGTTGTTGTTGTTGTTGGTAGTAGTGATGTTGATGGTGTGGGTTGTTGTTGGTCCTCTTGGTTGGGATATGAGTCTGTTGGTGAGCTTCTTGCCATCGTCATCATCGGTGGTCTCTCGCTCGACTGACTGGCTGCTGTTCCTCAACTCCTTCCTTCTCGTTCTGGTTCTGAATCTCTAAGCTCCAGGATGATGTTCTCGATCGATCGAATGAATTTTTAATCGTTGATGATGATGATGATGATGATGATGATGATGATGATCGATTCGATCGTTTTTTTGACTTGTTAGTCTTTAATTCACTTTCCTTCGAAGTTGTACTTGAGTGAGTGAGGGTCTTCTTGTGCTCTTCCCAGTTCGTTGCTGCTCAGTCTCAGTCTCAGTCTCAGTCTCAGTCGCTCTGCCCCTCTTGACCCTTCGTTCCTGATCACTAGACTCGGAGGTTGATCGGGAGGAGACCCGGGGAATCGGAGACCGGGAGAATCGGAGAATCGGAGACCGAGGGAAAATCAGACAATCGGAGAATTGGAGAGTCGGGGAATCGCGGGGAATAGGAGAGTGGTGAGATGTCATGTGGGAGATGGCCGACGAGTGCGACCGACAACTGTCCGCAGCCGAGCTCGCACACTCGACAGCCATTTCAAGCAAGGAAAAAAAACCAAAAAAGATTCATGAGCGGATCGATCCAACTCTGATCATCCGCATTCCTGAGGAGGATGAGTCATGCATGATCAGTAGAGACAGACCACCGACGCTCCAGGAAGGAGGTCGATCAGGAGCAAGATCAGGCGAACGAGGACAAGATGGTTTCTAAACGATGAGCTAACTCACAAGACTCAGAGTAACGAACGAGTCGAGTGAGGAGACCTAACCCAAGTTCATCCTTCATCCTACCTATCATCACTCCAAAAAAACCCGACTACGAAACCAGTCCATCGACCAATCAATCACACCAACACTCTCTCAGTCACCACAACACCACTCACTCTAGCCATCAATACTCGCTTCAGGATCGAACTCCTAGGAACTCATCCATGATCAACAGAGTGCCCCTCCCCCCTTCTTGGGATTCAACCCCAACTTGTTCCCATCTCCAACCATCATAGGTATCTCCACACCATCGATCGACTCTCAAGCTCTCCAGAGTGAAAAAAATAAATAAATAATAATAATAATAAAAAATTGACAAGCCCCAAACAACTCCTTCCAGCGCTCGTCCAACGATCTTCCAACCAGCCTTGGCTTCAAACCACTCGACTCCACTAGTTCTTCTTCTCAACATGGATTCCAAGACTTGGACATTAACTCGAGAAGTCAAACTTGAGATGGAGCTTACCACCACATTCATCCAACTTACTACCTTGAGACTAGCGCGACAAAAAAAAAAAAAAAAAAAAAAATCAACCGGATTTTTTTCAGTGGTCTAACAACTGATCTATGAACCCGAGGAGCTGTTGGGCTCAATCTCCAATCATGATCCCACCACGTCTCTAGAGAGAGTAAAACTGTCAATTTCAATATTGCAAGATTGAAGTTCAGAATCCAAACACCACTCAGACTCCAAAAACCATCCCAGGAGTTCCATCCAGAACTGGGAGATGGTGTATCACCAGCTGGTGGCTCTCAACAAGAGATTCTAACTCCTCAAAAGATCCAACCCTATTTATATGCTAAGCCTTGAAAGGATCAATCATGGTGTTGTCACTGTCATCAATACTGTAACATCTATCCATTTCCTCAACCATCAAGAGTATCTTGATCATCTTCTGAAACTCCACCTTCATTATCTCATACACAATTGATGATAAGCACCTGTAAAGATGGAAAGAGTCATATTCAATCCTTCCAATTCCCACTGGGGTCCTTGGAATACCCCATCCTCAACTGGCCATGCCATAGATCTCCAACTGACTGATTCTCATGACCAATCAAGTTGAATTGAATTCTTTAAATCATTCATAACTACCCACCAGGCCTCAAAGGTGTAAACTTTTGAAATCAGATCTTGATCACTCAAAACAACAACAAAAAAAAAAAAAAACAATGTTCCTCCAACAATAATTTTTTCTTGGGGGGATTGATGTACTATGACAGTCTTGAACTTCTGAAACCCCTTCAAACCTCAATCTGCACCACTCACTCAGCCATCAAGGCATTCTAACATCTCTTCAAAAAAAAAAAAAAAAAATCCCCAGTTGAGGTTTAAGAGTCATGCCAGGAATGGGACCATAGGTTTACCAAGGATGACCAGAAGCTCAGTCTTTCTGGTCACCCCACCTGTAACTTCTGGGATTCCCTTTGGATGTGTTGGGATGGTCTGCTGCAGACCCACTCCCCTTGAATCAAGAAAAGGTTTTGAAACCCAAAGAGTTCCTCACATGAATCAATGGCTTCCATTAGAGTGACCTCCATCCATCTATCCCATCCATTGGTTAAAAGAGTTGGAGGAGTAGGAAAACCTGGACCAAGCTGGAATTTCAATCAAAGAAGTGGAATCAATTAAACTGAACACATGAGCTGAGGAAAGAAATTCAAGCAAGCTTCAGAAGGAAAAGTCAGCCACAAACAAGCCAACACAATTCTACAGGGAGGATGATGGCCTCTAAAAAGAATAAGTAGAACTGTGTGCACTATGGGCTAATAAGCTAATCAGAGTCTCCCAATTGATCTTGATGTCCTGATTTGTAGTAATGGTTTGGGATGGAAAGAAGTTCAACACTGATAATGAGTTGATTGACACTTCAGTACATACTATTTTCTGCTGGGAGTTAGATTGAGTTGGTCAAAGATGGAAGATCCAATCTTGAGTAGGAGGTTCCTGAGATTCTGATTCAAATGGTCAATAGAATTTCTTTGAGTTCTTGGTTGAGTCTTCTTACAAATTGTGGTCTAAGGGTTGACTTCATCAGGTGGGTAAAAGTCTTGTGATACGGTAACAGTGTGCAGGCCTGACCAGATGATCTAACAGGTGTGGCTTGAGGAGACAACACAAGATCAAAAGAGAGAGAGAGAGAGAGAGAGAGAGAGGAGAGAGAGAGAGAGAGAGAGAGAGAGAGAGAGAGAGAGAGAGAGAGAGAGAGAGAGAGAGAGAGAGAGAGAGATTTTGAGACAAGATTTAAAACACATAAGAAAAGAAGAAAAGAGTGAGAAAGAGAAGTCTTAGAGCTAAAAGCATGAATTGTAGTCAAACAATGATCAGAGAAAATAATCAACACACCAACTCAACTCATTATCAGTGTTGAAAAATTGAGATCCAAGATACTTAGCCAGCTTAGAAATTGAGATTTCACTGGCTGATTTGGTCAGAAGATCAGCCAGAATATCTTGAGAGGAAAATCAGTTTGATTTTTGAATAAGTTTGTTTTGCCAATCGGTTTTCAAGCTTTTGAGCTTAATGTCAATCTATTTCACCTGTGATTTGGTTTCAAGATTTTTAATTTTTGAATTCAAGACCTTCTTGTCAATTAGTTGCATCAGGGGATCAAAGGTAGTTTGCCATACTTTGGAAATCAGATGAGTCTTGCCATACTTTGGAAATCAGATGAGTCTTGCCATCTATCCTCAAGGTGATCGGCAGAGAGTCAATTGCACTCAGATTCAGTTGAGGAGAGAGCCATGCATCTCTGGAGCCAACTTGTCCAATAAAGGGGGGATCACTCAAACAAGGTGATGAAGCCGGTTTGAGAGAGATGGGTTACAGGTTTTTTGCCGCAGGTGACATTTCTGTAGTTAATGAGAGGGTTAGAATTGTTTCTTGATCTGAAATTAAGTTTGTGGTTGATGGTCTTGAGTAGATAATGCCACACCCAAATGACTTCATTCCAGTGGTGTATTCCAGGATTTTCTGAGAATCTTACCAAATTGGAAACAGCATAACTAATGTTGGGTCATGCTCATGTTGCTATGAAGTTGAGTCTTCCAATTGGTGATTGATAGTTGACGTTTAGTTGTTTGAATAGCTCAATCTCTTCTTCTGTGGACGGCAACAGATGTGCACCAGTTGAGGATGGATTAGAGAGAGAATTTGCCTTTGAGAGGTTCATCTCTTCAAGTCCTTTTTGGATATGATTTGGGAGAGATAGGGTGATCACATTCTTGTCTTTCTTGACCTTCATTCCCAGGAATGTATCCAATTTTCAAGCTGATGAATCCTTGAACTTGTTTAGGAAGAGAGATTTAAATTTATTCACCTCCCCCACCACAACTAAATCATCAACATGAAAGAATAGTGAAGTGACACCATTGTTGTGGTGGTATAAACAAGTATAACAGTCACTTTATGTAAAGCCTATACTTTTGATCCATTTTCTGAGTGTCTTGTACCAGTTCAGTGGGGCCTGCTTCAGTCCGTACAGCAATTTTACTAGTTTCAGATGTTTTGATTTTCTCTTGGAACCAACAGGAGTTCTGATATAAACTTTTTCTTCCCGGGGGGGGGGGGGTATGTAGGAAGGCCCCCTTCACATCAAATTGAAGGATCAGAAGTCTTTTGTTGACTGAGTAGGTCAGTAAAGCCCCAAGCAAATCTATCTTACCGGTAGGTGCAAAGGTTTTAAAGTAATCAATGCCATAGCCTTGATTGAAGCCTTGCACACAGACTCTTGCTTTGAGTGCTTTTTGGCCAGCGTGGAGATCCTCCTTAAAGCAGAATTACCAGGCGGTGTTCAGAGGTTTTGTTACTTTGGTTTTGTCTGTGTCCTCCAATAATCCTAGTTCCTCTGCCATATCCAGCTCCCTGTTTATGGGCGCAATCCATTTGGGGTCCTTAAGCGCTTCTTGGATTGAAGCCAGTAGAGTGGAGTGGTTGTAGCTGTACCTCTCTGGTGGTTTTAGCTGGCTTCTGTTGCAAAGGTTAGGAATTAGCATTTCTTGAACAGATTGCCCAGAGTTTTCAGAGTTGGATATGTTTGGATCTTTGTCCAATGGGAGTTCTGGTTTGACATCAACTGGGGTGCCAGGGTTGGTTTCCCTGTGAGTTGACTCAGATCCTTTTCCAATTGGAGCAACCGGTTGAGGTCTGACGTTGTCTTCTTCATCTTTGTTGAGGATAGTCCATCTTGTGACTTGAGATTTTAGAAAGAGAACGTGTTTGGTGTTTATGATCCTGCCCAATTTGGTAAGAATTTTGTAGGAGAGGAGTAAAGGTTTGAAGCCTACCAGGAAACCTTCCTTAATTCCCTTCTTGCTGAGTTTTGAAGGAATTCTTGTATCACTGAGTAAGTAGATGCACAAGGTACCTATGGGATTTAAGTAGTCCTTGGGTAATGGTTGTTAAAATGCAGATGCACTCAGGTAATGTGCATAGGAGTGTATAATCCAAATGGGATGCAAAAATGGTCCTCCACGGCCCATTGGACATCAGGTGGGCCACATGGGCCTATGTAAGTGTTATTGGTTTTGGGCATTTGGGCACCAAACAACGTTTTTATGGTCTTTTGGGACACAGGCCCTCACGGGCCTGCCAGGGTGGATGGGCCACCCAAGCCAGATTGGCTTATTTGGGCATAAAAGGACCCAAGCTTTATTATGGACATACTTGGCCAGACGGGCTGGCCCGCCAAAGTATGTAATTCTCACAATTTGGGCTTGGGGCGGCTCATTGGGGCCCGCCGCCCGCTCGGGGCTGCCTGTGCTCCTCGGTACGGCCCACGTGGGGCCCGACGGCCCGCGCGGGGCTGTGGTGCGGCCAAGGGATCCCGCGCGGGCCCGGCTCGTTGCGCCCAGCAACCAGCGCCGCAGAGCTGGGGCTCGCGGCCCCAGCTTGCTCCCCCTCCCCTCACTTGCCGTTGCGAGGGGGATGGGGGAAAGCTGGCTGGGTTGAACCAGCCAGCAACCGGCCGCAACAGAGCGGTGTGGTGCTCTTTCATGGACACAAGTTGGGAAAGGCTGCGCGCTGCGCGCTGCGGGCTTGTGTGGATCAGAAGGCTTGCGTGCATTGGAAAGCTTGCGCAGATTGGAAGGCTTGGGAAGATCGGAAGGATTGCGCGGATCGGAAGGCTTGCGCGGATTGGACGGCTTGTGTGGATCAAGCGGATTGCGCATTGCAAGACGCGCTGATTGGATCACGCGGGTACACCCCGGATACCTGGAACGGGTTGTTGGGTGGACGCATCATGAGAAGGACAAGCCAGCGGGCAACACAGACGGGGCATGGGGCAGGGGGAGGTGGAGCATGGGTTACGGGACGGGGGATGGAGGGATAGGTTTTGGGCTAGGGTTCTGTGGCTTAGGGGTTGTATTCCATCATTCTTGCTTACTTGCAGTTGTACTTAGGTTAGGGTTGAGAGGGAGGACTTGAATACTTCACTCTCAACTTTGGGTTGTATGGGAGATCATGACATTGGATCATGGCATCAGATTGGATTGGATTGGAAAGGAAGGAATTCATCTTATTATCACTCTATCACTCTCACTCTCCCTCTCTCCCTCTCTCTTGACTGGCTGCATCCAATCTCCTTACAGACGCTTTGATCAATAACTTCCAGAACTCAAGGACAACTTAAGAGGTGTATCAGTCGGTCAGGGCAGGGGGGACCTGACCACCCCCTTGCCCAAGGAGGTGGCGGCGCCGGCCGCAAGTGTAGCAACCGGCAGGTGGGGGGGAACTCATAACCCCTCCACCATTGATTGTGTGAAGCGACCGAGCAAAGGGGCGCTCTCCCCCCCCCCCTTTACCAAGGGGGAGGAGCAATGGGCCTGGGGGGACCTGATCACCTCCCAGGCCAACTTACTTGACAACGCCCTGGGGGTATCAACCCCCAGGGCCCCTGGTGAGGGGATTTGACTGCCCCCACCAGGGATTTTGAGAGAAAGAGGGGGGGAAAGCATGTCCGCTGGTTACACCCCCCCATGTGAGTCCTGAGACCGGACCCAGGTGTGCCCTGGGTCCCACCTGGCCCATTGAGGGGCCAGGGGGCTGGCTGCATGAGGAAACCAGCCCGTGAACAAGGCAATGAGGTCATCATGGCTGGTTGTAACGGACAACCAGCCAAGGGGATTGAACAGTTAAGGGGCTGGTTCAGCCCCATTGAGGTGGAAACACCAGAAATAACCG